>VDFB02181009.1:0-18221 GCA_007258455.2 Sequoia sempervirens | reverse complement strand
TTTTTACATATTTAGCAATTTTTGCAATATTACAAGTTGTACATTTTTTCCATTTCATGGACCTATTACATGACTTGATTACATTTAATTTAGGCATTACATGGCCTTGATACATTATTTTGAATTGAACACTACAAATTTAACACATTACCCTTTTGAAGGCATTTACAAGATCTAGGTGCTCCTGCACCACTTGTACCCCTTCACACCAACACCATAGCCAATGAAGCACTTTGAACTACCTTTTCTCTCCAACTTAGACCTCACCTTTAACATGTATATAAGCTTCAGAACCAAAACTCTAAGATGTCTCATCAAGGCTTCTTACTAGACCATGCCTCCATGGGTGTCTGTTTAGCAAGAGATGATGTAGGAGATCTGTTGATCAGATAACACGTAGTGGCTACAACTTCGGCCCAAAATTTCTGCTCAAGACCAACACCACTCAACATACTCCTCCCTCTCCATCAGTGTTGTATTCATCCTCTCTATAACTCCATTTTTTTGTGTGGTGTATGGAGTTGTCTAATGTCTCTCAATCCCATGCTCCTTACAAAACCTATCAAATTTTGCTAAACAAAACTCACCACCATTGTCAGTCCTCAAACATTTAATCTTTCTATCAATCTATTTTTCAACCAAAGTCTAAAACTCCTTAAACTGATTAAAGACTTCAATTTACTCTTGAGGAAATAAACAAATGTCCTTATATTGTAATCATCTATGAAAGACACAAAATATACAGATTTTCTTAACGAAGGAACATTCATAGGACCAAACACATTTGCATGAATATAGTCCAAAACCACATAAGACTTATGAGAACTGGAATAAAAAGAAACATGGTTTTGTTTACCATATACACAATGTTCACAAAAGTTGAACTCGAGATTACAATCATCAAGGCCTTCAACAAGGATTTTATTTTTCAGGGCTCTAAGACCCTTCTCAGAGTCTTTGGTGCCATAACATTGTCTTCTCCGTTGGAAGCTTCATCTCCAAAGCATTTACACCCTTAGGTACCCAGAAAGCACAACCATCAGATGTACAGACAATATACTTCTTCATTGCTAGATCTGATGGTGAGGATGAAGAATCCAAAGGCCTTTTCTTTGGAATGTCAGAATAACTATTGCATTGAATAGTGCATGCATCCAACTTGTACAAAGTGTCGATCCGAACACCCTTAGCCAACACCATAGATCCTTTTGTCATCTTGCATCCTCCATTCGAGAAAACAATTTGCACACCCACATTAATCAACTTACTCACAAAAAGAAGGTTTCGTGCCAAACCTGGGATATGCAGTACATCATCAATCCCCTTTACTCTACCGTCAGGGAATCTAATCTTGATTCTTCCATGACCAACAATCTTCAAATAAGAGTCGTCACCTTGATACACCTTCCCATCATCATACTCTTCATACTTTGAGAACCAACCCCTATGTGAGGTCATGTGGAAAGAAGCACCTAAGTCTATTAACCACACATCTTCTTATGCATGTGTTTCCAAGGCTGCGACAAAAGCATCTACATCATCTTGAGAGGATTTATCAAAGTCAAAATCAAAGAAGTTCTTTTTACCTTTCTTTTTCTTCTCCTCCCTACAATCTTTACAGAAATGACCAGATTTTCCACAATTCCAACATTTCACCTTGGACTTGCTAGGAGACTTAGATCTCCCCAAAGATTTTGATCTTGACTTCTTGTCCTTTTTATTGCCTTTCTCTTTAGGTCTGCCACAAACAACAAGGGATTCCTTGGCCATCTCAAAATATTTCCTCTGCATGTCTTCAAACAACAACAATGCAACCACATCATCCATTTTGAAACTAGTGGTGATACTTCCAATAGCCATAACCAAGTGATCCCATGAGTCTAGAAAAGAACATAACAAAAGCATGCAACAATCCTCATCTTCAATCTTGTCACCAATAGAACCCAATTGAGCAATCAACATGTTAAATGCATTCAAGTGATTTGCAATGGACCCTTCATCTTCCATCTTCAGAGAATACAATTTATTTTGCAAGAATAACTTGTTTACCGGGGATTTAACCTTATAAACATCTCCAAGCTTCTTCCAAAGATATTTTGTAGTCTTCTCTTCATGGACATTCAAGAGCATTGAATCAACCAAACAAAGTCTAACCAAACCCTTGGATTTTTTATCCTTCATATCCCATTCTTCCTAAGTCATATTGGTTGGTTTTGTTTCAAATATTGCAGCCCATAGATCTCTATCCATGAGCATATCCTCCATCTTCAACTTCCATAACTCAAATTTGTTGCCATTAAACTTATCCATCTCAATTCTATTGGATGCGCCTACAATCTTTTTTTTTGCAACAAGATTTTTAAATACTTCTACAAAGACTCCCACTAAAACAAAGATCAATACAAAAAACCTGCTACCCAACAATGGGACCAAAACTGGCCAGACTCTTATACCAATTGAAAGGAAGAAAAGGTGTGGAACAACGCTTCTAACACTAATCTATGTAGGGGAGATAGTGTAGATTCATACAAATCTTTAAATTGTTACAATGAAAGAAACACATTTAAATACATGCATAAAAGAATAATACCATAATGCACGTATTTACGTGGGGAAAACCTTTCACGTAAAAAACCACACACACCAAAATTACATACTTTGTACGATTAGTAGCAAACAATTACAATACAATATCAACACTAAGCTTCTTCAGGTGTTCACCAATCTTCAACAAAAAGCATAACGGTATCTCAAGAAATTCTCAACTCTTTTCTGCTCAATACACTAAGGCATAGAATGTATTATCATCAACAACAAACAAAGATAACTTCTAACATGCAATATATTCGAAGCAAACTCAAAGTGTAAAGCTAAGTTAAAACCAATGCATATAAGCGTTGACGACAACTGGCATAGATTTAACAACCGCCACTCAAGTAGCAAGTTTGCATGAAAATAACTGTGTTGTAACATAGACTCTATTAATTATTGACGGTAGTTACAAACAATGCAATCACCTCCATGAACAGATCCACTGCTAATTGCATACATGCAAAATGCATTGCATGTTAAAATCTCCTTCATGCGATCAACAATTTTAGTCATCCACCACTGGAAATAGGTTGAGACACACACTTATCTCAACAAAAGAGATAAAATGGGAGACTGTGGAACTATTTACAAATTTTATCAATATTGACCTTGAGAGAATTGTTTGCAAGTAGAAAAAAAATTATGAATTAGTTTTATTTAATTTACTGGCCAACCTAACTCTCTTGAATTGAGATATTTCTAAGATGTCTTTAAAGTTTACTGGTGCTTTTGAACACCGATATCCTGTTACAATCGGTAGAAGTTACTTTTATCTGAAATATTTTGAATATACATGACTCTGCAAAAAATTATCCTAATCTGTTAGAACCTATGCATAGTTTTTTTTGTAAATACTTCTCTATAGACTATTTTGATATTTATTTTCAGAATTTCATAGCAAGATATGTTTTGTCACATTAGAAACTTATATATTTTCATTATACTAGTTCTGTAATTACAGGGTATGATTCCAACAGTTGTGAAAAGCATATGCAATATGTTCGATGAACAGAGTAAACTGAGTAGTGGCAATATGTTGGATGAATAGAGCAAACTATACCTGCACACTTCCATAGCATACCAGGCCATATTCGAGGCATTCGAGGGCGAAGAAAGGGTGCACATCATCGACTTGGACATAATGCAGGGGTATCAATGGCCTGCGTTTGTCCAAGCTTTAGCAGCCAGGCCAGGCGGGGCCCCCAACCTGAGAATAACAGGGGTGGGCATGCCTCTCGACGCGGTTCAACAAACCGGCAAGAGGCTGGCCGAATTGGCCGAGTCTCTACATGTGCCATTCGAATTCCACGCTGTGGGCGAGCGTCTGGAGAATGTACAGTCCCATATGTTCCAGAGAAGAATTGGGGAAGCCCTAGCCGTCAATTCCGTGAACCGTCTGCACCGGCTGTTCGCAGACCCTGCTTCGATGGGAAGCCTTCTTAGCATGATAAGAGAACAAGCCCCAAATATAGTGACCCTTATGGAGCAAGAGGCGAGCCACAATGGGCCCTTCTTTTTGGGCCGTTTTCTTGAAGCCCTGCACTACTATTCCGCCATTTTCGATTCCTTGCACGCCACACTTCCTCAGACCAGCTCCGAGAGAAGAAAAGTCGAGCAGCTTATCTTTGCCTCTGAGATTTGCAACATTGTTGCATGTGAAGGCTCTGAGAGAGTGGAGAGACATGAGAAGTTAGAGAAATGGAGAACGAAGGCCTGGAAGAGCCTAAGGCAGCTTTAACAAATGCACTCCCCACGGCGGTAACAAAGAGACTGGACATCTGTGGCCTTATTGTTGCTTCCCGCATGCCGTTCACATGCATACAATGTTCAAAACTCCCTCGTAACCCATGTCTCCTTCTGACAACCCTGTCACCTGCAAATAGATTTTTGTGTAATCTACGAACCTCCCTGAAATTCGCTCTCTTGCGTTATTAACTACAGATAGCACCCGCTAACCATCTGCAACTTCAATCAGGGCGGCCAAAAGTATTTCAGGTAAAAAAATTACAACTTGTTCCAAAAGGCCATTTCTAGCGGTTGATTGGCTGAACAAAGAAAGATTAATCACTGTTTAACATTTGAAGCGTCCACTATAGTTCCCCGCAGGAACTAATAATAAGAATATAATCACAATATAACAATAAACAGTACTTTATAATTAAAAACCATACAAATGCTTGTTATTTGTTTAATTACTACGATTTTTAGTTAATAGCGAGATTTAAGGTTAAGTTTGTAAACACCTCTCGGTAGTTATATAAATGATATGAAATGAGTAGGTGTGTTGGTTGGATAACTAATTTAGGTTATTATAAATTGATTGTAACTTAGATTTTGTGGTATTAGTGAAAATTCTCGTGTGAATCAGTTGAGGAAAGTTGTGGGCATTAGAGATCGGGCAGACTGCATATTTTTCTTTAGTTGTAGCCATAGTTTGGGAATCCTTATATTGATCACATAGAGAACGAAGAAGTTCAATCCAGAAAAGAAAACAGATATGTATATTTATTTGCACCTTGTTGAGAAATGAATATTTCTATTAGTTTTCATTAAATTATTTGATTTAGAAATAGCTATAAATAAATATTTATTGTGTTTATTCATGTTTGAACATTTCATAAATTGAATTCATCATTCATTAAATCATTTCAAATTAAATAAAAATATTCAGAAATTTGATCCATCACACAGTGTTGTTAATGGGCTGTATGAAAATTTTACTCCACATTAATGCTTTTGGTTAGATTAAGTTTACTATTTTTTAATTTTTTATTTTCTTATAATAGATAGAAAGTATTCAAAAATTTGATTCATTATATAGTTGAATTGAAAGAAAATTATACTCCGTCTTAGAGTTTTTGGTTAGATTGAATTTATTATTAAATACTTTTATTTATTTTTTATCTTTTAATATTGGATAGATAAAAAAATTAAGACAAATTAATATATGTGTATATATATATATATATATATATATATATATATATATATATATATATGTGTGTGTGTGTGTGTGTGTGTGTGTGTGTGTATATACATACATACATATATACACTTGAATTTCAATGGTATAAGATAGAGAATTTACTTGAGATTAATTTTTTTGGTTAGATTGAGTTTTACTTTTTATTTTTCAATGATGAGTGGATGAAGAATTTAAGACAAACTAGCCTATTTTTTTTAAAATGATGTAGGATTTAGGGAAAATTAAGGTTTTCGTATTAGGAAGTTGGAGAATTTACTCAAGATTAATGTTTTCGGTTAGATTGTTTTTTTTAAATGATGGGTGGATGAATATAAGGTAAGCTCCTTATTTTTAATGGTGGCTTTATAGAGAATTTAAGGAAAATAAATATTTTTTATAAGATAAATTAGGTTTTTTTACAGGGTCTAAACCCTATAACAAATCAAACCACCAACCAAGTTGTTCAATTGAAGGAAATAAATATTTTTTTGTTAAGGTAAGTTGAATTTTTGACAAGGCACAAACCCTATTGCAAAAGAATTGGAAAATTGCAGCAAACTGTCAAACAAAATAAAGCAAACCAATAACCAAGTTGAAAAAAAAAAAAAACCAATGATCTAACCTAAACAATGTTTGATCCTATCTTATTCAACCTCACCCCTTAACCTTAATGTGTTGAAAAACTAAAACAAATAGATTGAAAATCTATTTCTTAATTTAATTTTTTTAGAAATAGATGAAAATTTCATTTATTTTTCCATATTTTTGTGTTTAATAATGTATGAACTTCATCTTTTCATGTTAGTGGTTAGTTTTGATGGTTTTGGCTTAGATTTTTTTAGGTGATGGGTGGACAAAAACTTAAAGGCAGATTGGTGGGTTTTGTAGAATGTTTTTATTGTTTCCTTCTCCTATGTTCATGTTTGATGGTGAACTTCTAAAGAATTCCTACACAAAGCACAATTTATTGGAGATTGATGTTTTCTTTTCTATTTTGAAGAGTGATGGATTGATGGAATATTTGGACTAAATTATAGTTTTTGTATTAGAATTTTTTGGGGTTTGTGCTTAATTGATTTATTGTAGAATAATTATGAGTAGTTTTTTAGATGAATTATGAAATGTTAATTTAATTTTTTATATAGGTGAGACCAACTTTTTGTTTTTGTGATGCAGAAGGTTCATTTTTGCAATTTAAAAGAAATATTTATTGACATTGACTAAATAGCCACTTAGTTGTCAAATGGCTTATCCCCGAACCATAAATGTAGATGAAAAATGGAATGTTATGCAAAATGGCATAATAAAAGTTAGAAACATATTGGAGGGACATACAAAAGAATTCATAGATGCTGATCAATATGTGGAGCTTTATTCGTATCCTTTTTAAAAAATTCTTAATATAGTTATTTTATTTCTCAATATTGTTTAATTGTTTGAGATTTTTAATGTAATCCTTCACTATTTCAAAGAACTATCTACAATTTGTGTACAAAGAAACACTCTAACAACTTTATTGAACTCTATCGTAGATACAAGACATCATTCAATGAACACTTAAATTCAGTGGTAAGTATCTATTATTTTTGTATACAAAGAAATAATCTAATTATTTAGACAAATAAATATATATATTCAATGATAAACTTTTTCTAAAATTTATTGTTTCTTTTTCATACTAATATGTATTTATGACTCCCCTTTCTTTTTATCCATCAAAATTAAACTTCACACCTGCAAAAACATGTATGATGCTTTTTGTTATTCTATGTAGAGATTTTCCTTTATGACATAACTTTATATATTGTATTGAGACTTTCCCTGTGGTTTTATTAGCATGTTTCAAAACAATAATCTGTTAAAACTTGAACTGTTTTTCCTTAGGTTTTACCTGCTTTAAGGGAGAAGCAAGGCGAGTTCATGTTGAGAGAACTTGTGAGACGTTGGAAAATTCACAATCTGATGGTCGTGTGGATGTCCCTCTTCTTTGAATATGTCGATCGTTACTACGCAAAAACGCATGCCCTCCCTTTAATCAGAGAAGTTGGACTTAGGACATTTATTGATTTGGTAAATTACTAAAAAGCTTCTTATTATCAGGAATTAAGAAATCTATTAAAACTGCTTTTTGAGAATTTCAATTAATCTATGATATTATCTAGTGTTGAGATTTTTAGATTGTAATTGTGTGAAAAAAAAATTAAATCAATGTTTCGGATCATACTCTATGATCCATCATCAGGATACTAAGGTTTACACATAGTTACAATCCAGAAATCTCAGCACTAAATGATCATGGACTGTGGAAACCTCATGCTATTAACCTATGACATGTTATTGCAGGTCTATGATGAAGTAAAGATTAATGCAACGGATGCAATGATTGTTCTGGTATGTTAAATATGAGGATGTGGATTTATGAAAAGGATTTGGACTTATTTTAAGTTTTTGGATAATTGTATGGAATTGAAAAATTGTAGTTAGAGAATTGAGATTTTAATATATATATATATATATATATATATATATATAAATATAAATTATGGTATATTCAAAAGAATTTAATAGAATTATCAGAATATTCAGTCTTGATAGCTTTTGGACCATGTAGGATTGATCTTACATCTACTGGCCTTTATATATTACCATACAAAACAAATTTTCTACCTTACTATATGTTCATCAAGGAGCTGTATTGAATACATAGACAAAGGCTGTTAACTACAGCATTTGAAACCGAGCAGAATTTTATCCCTGTCATCCTGTCATTCATTAGCCCAACCTATTTTCCATGATGTCTCAGCTGGATATTTGAGTTGTATTTCTTTTGGAATTCTATAAAGCTTTTCGTAAAAGGGGTATTTTCAGCTTCATTGAAAGGCTAGTGCTTTTCATATCTAGTTTCTGACTCTTGAAATTTACTGATCCTTCCTTTATCAACTTCACCAATTTTTCTTTTGAGCTCTCCATAGTGATTGTAACCTGCATAGTAATATTAAGAAGCCTGAGTCTTCTATACGACTCAATAAGTACTCTCCTACTCTCCTAGTATTCTGAAAAATATCTTCATTTCTAGTTTTTCATATTGTCCGACAAAATTAAAAAGTAAAAAATATATACTAAGAAAAGGAGTTGAATATTTCTCAACCAGGTTAAGAACTTTCATATTTATATAGTAACTTGTATTTTTTTTTTGAGAGTACAACACTAAGATATTCATTTAGAAGTTTGAGATGTTTTAAACCATAATCTTTATCATGAAAATCAAATAACCTAATTCACCAGATATTCATTTAGAATGCCATTCAGTACTAAAGTTTGAGAAGTTTTGGACCATAATCTTTATCATGAAAACCAAATAACCTAATCCCCTGACAACACCCTACTTTGATTTTTAGATTCTAATTCTTTTTGACATATAATTATTATAATTTCTCATCCAAAAATATTTATTCCTATTTAAAAAATTTAACAGAAGAGAATTTAAAATATTATAAAAATTACACTTTAAAAATACTGTTCTCCTAATTTTCCTCAGCAGTACACCTTCCAAAGTTTTAGCTAATCCCTCTCCATGGGATCATAATCTTAAATGTGAAATTTTCAGTATAGTTGCTATGTTAGTCACAGGCTTTTATTGATGATTTGGAATGGCTTTGCTGTTTATCTCAGATTGAAAAAGAACGTGAGGGGGAGCTAATTGACAGATCTTTATTGAAAGATGCTGTGGGCATATTTGTGGAGGCTGGAATGGATGAAACGAATTGCTATGAGAAGGATTTTGAAGAAACAATGTTAAGAAAATCTGAAACTTACTATTCTCGAAAGGCTGCATCATGGATTACAGAGTTTACTTGTCCAGAATATTTGTTGAAGGTAATTGTAGAGTTGGTTTTGGTAGAAGGAACAGATCTAGCAGCTTACATGTTTATGTCAAAGTGCTTCTGATATACATTATCTTGCATTACAGGTTGAGGAATGTTTGCAACTTGAGAAGGATAGAGTTTTCAATTATTTTCATGCCAGCAGTGAGCAGAAGTTATTAGATGTGAGCATTGTGTTAATCTCTACCGGAACAATTTTTTTGAACTTTTTTAAGGATTTATAATTAACTGTGAGGGGTTTAATAGTTATTGAAAATAGAAAGATTTGTTACAATCTTGTCCTCATTCTTTTCATTTCTATGTTTTTTTTGGCAGAAAGTACAAAATGAACTACTAGCTCATTATCAGGACCAAATTTTGGACTTTTTTAAGGATTTATAATTAACTGTGAGGGGTGTAATAGTTATTGAAAATAGAAAGATTTGTTACAATCTTGTCCTCATTCTTTTCATTTCTATGTTTTTTTGGCAGAAAGTACAAAATGAATTACTAGCTCATTATCAGGACCAAATTTTGGAAAAGGATTCCGGTCCCTGGGTCTTGCTTAGGGATGAGAAGGTATAGATTTAACTTAGCACCAGAAACTTACTGGTTTGCTAGGATATGATATTTTTTTGTTTATGACAGCCATCTATATTGAACAGTGCCAATAATTTGGTTTCTATTACAGAAAGATGATCTTTCAAGGATGTTTAGACTGTTTAATAAAGTAAACAAAGGCTTGGATCCAATCTCAAATATTTTTAAACAGGTTCTTCTCTTTTGTAAACATGCTTTTGGAGTGTATATTATTATATTTAGACATCCTGCCCAGTGCAAAGATTTTCTAGCTGGTTTGTTTGTATTTTGCAGTTTGTTACTAAGGAAGGAACAGAACTTGTTAAACAGGCAGAAGATGCAGCGACTAATACTGTAATGTTTCTAGCTCTGATGTGAAATTGAATTGTTATTAACAGTTTTAAAACATAGCTCCAATTTAGTTAAGATATAATGGCCATCAGCTATTGGAACACGTATATCTGGTTTTGTGACATGCTTATGTAAACTTGCATGCCTTGCATGTTCTTCAGCAAGGGAGAAGGGGTGCCAGTGGAACTGTGGATCAGGTAAAGTTATGTACGTACTTATTGAGTTCACCATATTACGCTAATGGGAGACAGTTTTAACATATTTTCAATTATGGTGGGATTTAAATAGTAAATTTTAAGTTTTGATTTGTTTAGTTAGTTCATCTGAAATTACAGTTGTTTTTCAATAAGATTCATTTATTAGTGTGATTTAAAATGAGCCACTTAAACAAGTCAAAACTTAATATATTGTTTAAACTGAAATTTCAATTGTAAATTACTTTTCTTGAATAGTGATGGTATACTTCAAAATAATTTTACATTTTTCATACCAGCTTTTGGGCCAATGAATGTTTTGCTCTTCACTTTTTTAGTCAGTATAACAACAATTTTTACTTTTTCAAACTTAATACCATATTTAAAACTTGATCAATATCAATAACATCATTTACTCCATCAATAATCATGCATATGATAAAAACACAATAACCACGACACAATAATGCTTTTATATGAGTTCTTCTTTTACAAATCTTATAGGCACCAAACCCTCATTCAATTTGAAGTACTTTTCAAAAATTTGTTATGACTTTGATCACCAATCTACAATAATTTTGATTACAAATCTGCCAAAAACTGATTACAAATCTTGGCAAAAGTCTAATCACTCCTATGAGATTTCTCACTCTCTTCTTTATCCAATCTGCTATTGTGCTGATCATAAATCTCCCATAAATCTATGCAAAATCCTCTTAATACTTGCTCTTTATTTACTGGTGTATATGATATGTTTATTGACTTTTACTCCACAACAAACCTTCTTATCAACCTAGTGGTGTATATCAGATATGTCTTCTGCACGCATACACTTTCTCCATATTCCATAACTTAATTTATATCTTCATATCTTTCATATCTTTCCATACTTCATCATTGATATTATTTCCTATATTTCTACACTTCCTTATTGATATGTCTTCATATATTTATTATTCTTCTTATATATTTTTCTTCAAATCTGTATATATCTTTTACAACAATCTTCTTCTCGTATTTGCATATAAAGATTTGTAAATGTACATCTTCTTATGTTGCATATGATCATAAATCTCCCATAAATCTGCCAACAATCCTTTTAATACTTGCTCTTTTATTTGCTGGTGTATATTATATGTTTATTGTCTTTAGTCCACAACACACTTTCTCATCAGCCTGTTGGTGCATATCTGATATGTCTTCTAATCTTTCACACATACACTTTCTCCATATTCCATAGCTATATTTAAATCTTCATATCTTTCATATCATTCCATACTTCATCGTTGATATTTCTTCTTATATTTCTACAGTGCCTTATTGATATGTCTTCATATATTTATTATTCATCTCATATATTTTTCTTCAAATCTGAATATGTTGTTTACAATGATCTTCTCATATTTGCGTAAGAAGATTTGTAGATATTTATCTTCTTGTATTTGCATATGAAGATATGTAAATATTTATCTTTTATCTTTATTTCGCACTGGATTTGCTCTTATCAAAATCTAAATAATATTTTTGTAATCCTTTCACTCATTCACTTCTTCCACACATTTCTTATGTCAATATATATCTTCATATCCCTATGATTAGAAACACAGCACATGAAGGTGATAACTGAAAAGCAGTTGGTAGCGGATGGGATTCGTGCATTCCAGATTAACAGAGTGTCAAATCGCGGGTTGAACTAGATGGCAAAGTGGCCAGGCATGGCTCGGAATTCATTGAGAGCCATTTGGGAAGAGCTCACGCACCCAAAGGGGGTCCAGAGACTTGTATTAATCAGCTTCAAAATATGTTACATCAATGCAACTTCTCCATCTAAATCACTACACTACTTCATGGCTTCAACAGCCTTCTCTCTTTCAGCTCAAGAGCGCTAAATATGGGCATAAGAGAAAACAAAAATCAAGAATAGTTTCTAAAACCATTTAGTCATAAATCACAAAGAAAATAAATTTTATCTTCCAACTTGTGATTTTATCCAATTTTTAGTAATGTGCACATTCAACTAAAAAAATATGTTTTATCTTTTTCCAAACTCATATTTATCTTCCCCTTTTTTCATGCTCTTTCTAATTTGACAATTAAAACATTTTGCAAGTTGTCATAATTTTATTTAGAAACTTTCATGACAACTAAAAAATAATTACAAATTGACAAAATAAAGTAAGAATGAGACACTTTCTCAACAATAACCTTCCAAACAAGCATGACTTTTGAACAAATCGCAGCCCTTTGTTAGATATGATCATTTCCTTTTATATTGTAATTACTACATAATGAATAGCTACCTTAATTTCTACGTTTTATCATATATGAAATCCTTCCCTTAGAGACTCTAATCACTGCCCTTTCTAATATGTAACTAATACCTTTGTAATTGATGTCTTCATAACAATCATTGTTTTTTATGAGAGATGGGATCGTTGCTTTAATATATTATTTTCTTCAACCTTTTACACTTTAAACGTATTTTTCTTAAATTTGTCTTTTGTGGCTTTTCTTTATAATCCATCACACCTCTTGAAACCTTTTAATTGTTACCTTTAAATATCTTTTAATTGTTGTCATTTAAACAAATATAAGATGTTGTCTTAATTAAATAATTGAGGCCTCTTTAATCATGTCATGATATAAATCTCAAATCAGTCATCCTTCTGATCTGATGGCTAACATTCTAACAATCTTTCATACTCCTTTGACATTAATGACAATATTTCCAACATATGAACTTTTAAAGATTAATTGATTTAAACTTTGTATTTGGATGGTGTTAGAAAGGGAATCTGATAATTAATTATTCTTGTTTTCTTCATGCTGCAATGGTTTTCAGGAATTCATACAAAAGCTTATTGATATGCATGCCAAGCATGAGCGTTATGTTTTTGATTGCTTTCAAAACAGTAAGCTATTTCAAGAGGTATTAATATATTTAGTTTAGTTTTGATGAATTAACATACACGTCTTGATATTTTGGATATACAAGTAAAATAAATCAACAAACTCTTTAAAGTATTTAGTTACCAAAGAAATAATATATTAGGTTTGATGCACTATTTCTAACATATGTTTTAAATATAAAATTTATATTTAGTTTAATTTTGATGAATTAACGTACACATGTCTTGATATTTTGGATATACAAGTAAAATAAATCAACAAATTCTTTAAAGTATTTAGTTACCAAAGAAATAATATATTAGGTTTGATGCACTGTTTCTAACACATGTTTTAAATATAAAATTTATATTTAGTTTAGTTTTTATGAATTAACACACATGTCTTGATATTTTGGATATACAAGTAAAATAAATCAACGAACTCTTTAAAGTATTTAGTTACCAAAGAAATAATATATTAGGTTTGATGCACTATTTCTAACACATGTTTTAAATATAAAATTTGTGAACATTGTTCAACAATATATCCAGGGTGTATATTTTCATAGATTTTTATATGTATTGATCATTCATGCATAATTAGGTTTTTTACCATCTTCAACACATTTTGATTATCATGAAATAAATGTATAGCTTGATTCAAAGGGAAATGTATATCCAATCTCCAAAATGCATCTTTGATTGTATTTATTAATTAATTAAAAATTATAAATCCATTGTATTATGATTTTAAATAAATTAATAAATATGTCAAAGGTGCATTTTGGGGAGCTGGATAGACAATAGTGATTCAAGGGTGCATTCATATCACTCAAATTTAAATGAAGTCATGTTGTTTCACATATAACTCCTTGTGTTGCTTTTATGCTTTTGTGGAAGAAATAGCAACAATCAAATTTTTTTTGTTGATCAAAGAGATAGCATCTCATCCCATGTGAAATATACATGTTGACTTACGCTCATCAATAGATCTTGTCTAATGTGCATCTACATAGCTTGTCAAATGGAAATGATCATTTTGTACATACTTCAAAGGTATTACTAACTATTTTCCAATGTGAAATCCTTGGGTTTGTCATGAGACTAAGAGACAGTTCACTGAAAGTCCTAGATTTAATCCAATATTGGTAAGATAAAAATGAGATTTTGTGTATAATATAACATTTGCAAACCTAAAAATTTTAGGCCTACTTAGAGATCATTTATTGGATTGCGCACAATCATCTTGAATTTTTAAAGCGGGTTCTTCGTATATTTTGTTTGCGAGATGAAAACACAACCTTATGTTTTGCATACTTGCGAGGCAGAGAAATGGTACAACAAACCAAGATTATATCAAAGGAATTATTTACATCCATTTAATTAACTCCTCACTACTTTGAGTAATGACAAGATCATTGATATACATTTTCTTTTGGACGTCCAAGTAATAGTATAAATGATTACAAGAAAATCCATGGGTGCGCAAATGTTCATCAATCTTGATATATCATGCATGGGGTTCTTGTTTCATAAGGATTTAACTAGCCTACATTTTTTTACCTTTGTTGATAAATCCTTCAATTTGATGCATATAAATTTCTTCTTAAAGATATCCATCAAAATGTGGTTTTTACATCCATTTGATGATTGTGCTAGTCAAATTGTGTTGCAAGTTGAAGAATAATCTTGATAATTTTCAATTTTTTAATCTCTTCATAATAATTACATCTACTCTATAATTTGTATAGAATACCCTTTTCTAAATATTGAATAACCATGCTCATTAAAGTTAAATTTATTATTATCTTTCTTAACATCATTTTCTTCCCAAAAAAAAAAAAAAATAGCTATGCTTTCTTGTTTAAGGTCATGTTTGTTTAAGGTCATGTCATGTCATGTTTGTTTAAGGTACACTTATACTTTGTGTATTAATTTTACTTCATTTGTTATTTATAATATGCACATAACATGTGCTCCCAGGATAAGTCAATTATTTAGGGTTAGGACCCTTGTTTCCCTTTCTTTTTGGTTCTATGCTTTGATCAAAATCATTGATGGTCTTGTTTGGTTTTCTCAGTCCTACTGGTAAGACTTGTTCTCCTTGCCTCTTTGACTGTTTTTGTATAAATTTGGACCCTTTTCCTATGTTAAAACCTTAATCGAAACATGTGATCCCAAGATTCTCACACCATCCAAAGCTTTAGTGGATACTCTATTAATAAAATCTTCAATCAAAAAAGTATCTCCATATTCATGATATTAAACACTCAATGCATCATCTCCTGGGTTACTCTATTCTTATTTCAAAAAAATGTTGAAATTCATCATGTACTCCCCTCTTGATCCATGCAAAGAATTTTGATGGGATGGCTTACTTCTTTGACCACTTTAGCTTTGGAAAAACTAAATTCTTGTGCCTCGAGATATATCCATATCTTTCTCGATCATTCATTAACAAAAAGAAGAAAATATATATTCTCACTCAGATTCTTCAAAAGGTCCAAAAAGATGTAGCTCAAGAATATTGGTGGCTCAAAATGATAGGCCACATTTTTTGGGAGATAATTGAAAAGGAAATTCTCCTTTACCTTTGAGTTTTGAAGAAAATTTATCAAAGGTGGATTATTCTACTATGTTCATTCAACCTTGTGAATCATTCTTTCTTCCAATCATATGTTTGGTTGCATATGATTCAATATACCAAGCAACTTTTTCATTTTTGGTATTCATGTCTACATCGCCTCCTCATCACATTCATTTTAATTATTAAGGCATTATTTTGATGTTCAACCTTATTTGGAATCTTTGTTGGTTTTTCAAAAGGTCATTTGCATTGTTCTAAATGAGATGGCTTTAATTGCAGCCAATCGCTCTTGATCTATTTCCATTTTTCTTTGAGGAGAGGGCCTTCTGTTAATCATCTTCTATGATTGATCGTTTGGGTTCTTTTTTCCAACGGATTCTCTATTGGCTATATTTCAAGATGTCATAGAATATTTTGATGGTGGAAGAGATTTCAGAATGATTAAAACAAGATTATTATCATCTGTTGTTTTTTTTTTTTTTCTAAGTTGATTCTTGATCCCAATTACCCACAAGAACGACATTTTCTCCTCTCATTTTTTCAATTAGATACAGAATTCAAGACTTGTTATTTACCTCGTACATTTGTTGCCAGGCTTCATAGGCTATGTTTGTGTTGTGAATGTATGTTTGGAATCTCTCATCCATAGAGAGAGTGATCAGCATCTATGCTTTTCTATTGCTTTTATCCCAAGCTTTGTTCAGTTGCATTAAAGGTGTTCGGTTCTTAACTGTGTTTTTTCCTTTCCATTCCAGATAGTTTGATCTATTCAATAACTGATTGTCTATTAGCAATGCTTCTGTACCTCCTGTTGTTAAACGTCCCTACCTCCTATGGTCTTGCTAAGACACAAAACAGATTCAACTAGAAAGACTTCTTACAAAGACGACAATTTGAAATGACACTATAAACTTAAGATACCTTTTGATAACAGAAAATGCAAATAGCATTAACTCCTCCTCTTCTTTTTTAATTTTATTTCCAAAAAGCAGCCACCATAACCTTTATAACTAATAACTAAAATAAAATAAACAAAATTGCGCCCTTCTAAATATTGGCATATCTGAGCTTCAATTCAAAATAGATTTGTTTCTGTGTGATTTTGATTTAAAAAATGATGTGCTTTAAGAGGAGCTGGAAAAATAGATTTCACGAGGTCTAGTCTCCTCACCGTCCCCATGGTACCGGAGGGCATCTCACGCCGGTCACGTGAAAAAAAATTACAAGACGCACTGCAATTTATAGAAGGACAGATACCCAACGGATTCTTACAGTCTAAAAAAATAAATAAATAAAAAATAAAAAATAAAAATATATATATACTTAAGACATGATTAAGAGAGTTATGTCTGCTCAAAAGCAAAGCAGCTCCTTTCTTATTGAATTTTATTATCCATCCAAACCGCAAGAGCTCAAGTTTTTCTTGCTCTGATATCAAATGATGGAATTCCCATATTTCATTTATCGTTGATTATTAATGACAAAGAAACCCAACATGTGTTGGAATTTTAGGTGTAAAAATAAAAAAAACTAATAAATAGATACAACCAAACAACAAACTCCCTAAAATCTATAGCCGACAAACAAATAACATCCTAAGTTTGATATCCAATTATTTGCTTTCAGTGCTGCAGATTATCTAAACAGAAGTTATAATTTGATTTTAAAATTCTTGTTGACAGGCTCTAGATGAAGCATTTCAAACATTCTGCAACAAAGGACATGCAGAAAGCTCGATTCCAGATTTACTCTCTGCATTTTCTGATAATGTGCTAAAGAGGGGCAATGCTGAGAAATTAAATGACGATGAGATTGAAGATGCACTTGAAAAGGTAGGTTTAATATGATTGCATGTGTTTACTCTCCTGAACATTAGTTTTATGGCCTATTAGTACATATGTTAGTACCGGAGACTGAATATTATGCAGTTCACGTGTTCAGTTGATTGGGGTTGATAGATAAACACAATTTCTGTGCATCTAGAAATTAAAAACTTTGAAGAACTGGTGGACCTCAAAATTCATAATTGTTTTCTTATGATACACAATCAAACAATTTTACAAAGAAATTCCTTAAATTGGCACTTTTGGACAAGCACCTTGGTTTTTTTTATCATATATCAAAGCAGCATTCTTGCTTAGTCTTCTGAATATTTTTTAAAATTTAGCTCTTTTTGATATAAACATCCATTCGGTGTTTTGT
>VDFB02181007.1:0-15748 GCA_007258455.2 Sequoia sempervirens | reverse complement strand
AGACCTTCTTTACTTTATACATTTAAGCTAAACTTAGGAAATTCCTTTTTATTATTAGATTGAGCTATTTTTAGGTCATGTTGTCTCATAGAATAGGATGAAGACACTTGTCATGATCTAACTTAATTCTCACCTAGGGTTTCATCTAGGATTTTTTTTTGTTTTTATAAGCATTCATCATTCATTGTAATCATTCATTCAGGTTAATGCATCAATACAATTTCTCAGGTTGTTGAGCAAATCTATCTTGCTTTTTCTCTCAATTGTGACAAGTAATTTCTAGGAATTGTGGGGTTCACCATCAACTCCAACATCCTCAAATTTTGTTCCTAATTTTCCTCATCAATTCCTCAGAATTCTCTCAAAATCCTATTGATTTTCTTGTTTTGTCCCCATTTATAATCTTCTTCAATGTTTTCTTTCAAATATTTGATTATTAATTTTTGTCTTAAATCTTGTTTTTATTCTCTAAACTAATTTTCAAGATAATTCAAAAATATAAATTTTAAAGCAATAATAATTTAAATTTGGTTTGATTCAAGATAATTTCAGCACTATGAAGATAATTATCTCGTTTATTTTTATGATATTTTCTCATGAGAATAAAACTGAAAGAAAACAAATAATTTCCTTCCATTTAAAATCTAAAAAGAATGTTTAACCTCTATTTTAATCTATTTTATTTTTGAATTATAATATATTATTATTTTCATTTATTTTTAATAGTTGTCTAGTTAATTATAATTTATCATTATTTAGTTTTATCATTTCAAAACTAATTATCATTTTTCATCCAATTAATAAATTTTAAAATTAATTATTATAAAAAAATATGAAGTGTTGGAATGAAGGGGTCATGGCAGAAAGGAAAAGATTGACCTCAAATTCTAGAGGAGCCAGAGTTGGTAGCTGAAATAAAAATAAGTTTATTATTTTGGGAGAAATACCTTTCAAATTTTAGAATGATCAAGAGGAAAATGGAGAAATGATGATAGCTAATCAAGGGAGTAATGAAATAATGCAAGATCAAGAAATTCATGTTAATATACAAAGTGCTAAGTGTTTCAATGAGAAACAAGATCGTACAGCACAAGTTCTTTCACCTTTTAGAGAGTTTTTGGATGTGACTAATGCCATTGTTAATGTATACCAAGCTCCTTTGTTACTAGGTAAGCCTATTGTTTCTACAAAACCTCTTTTTCCTCCTAATAACTCTCAAAATCTTGAAGTTCAAGAGACTCTTCTTGTCCAAATGGTTTTCTCTTGAGCTCTTTCAAGCTTTTTGGTATATTGTCAAAGATGACATTTTGGAGGCTTACAAGGAATTGTGCACATCAAAACAAATGTTAAAAGCCCTTAATAACTCTTGTTTGGCTCTAATTCCTAAGAAAGACATGTTTTGAATTTCTTTGAAGTCCAACCCATAGCTCTCTACAATACTATTTGTAAAAAAAAATTCCAAAACTATTGCTGAGAAGTTGAAATAATTCCTTCTATTATTTCTCCAAAGTAGGGGAGGTTACCAAACCATTGATGGTATTGTTATTGTCCAATGTAGGATCATTAACCTGCTCTTTTAAATTTTGATTTGCATTTAAATTTATGTTTGGTGTTTTGTTTTAGCTTTCAAATTTTGGCTTGTGTTTGCAATGACAAGGTTATGGTATTGGAGCTCTTCAAGACTCATATGGATGATGCCAATTTGGATATCATGTTAAAAATACCACGTGGGCAGGCAAATATTGATATATGCAAATAAAGTGAAACTTTATTATGCTGATCATTCCCACGCTGTTGGGAAAAAACAGTTATTGAAGGCAGTTAATGGAAAGAATTGGCAATTAGAGTTTGGGCGCATGAAAGAAGAGAGTGGTTGAGGTTGGCGTGGAATTTAGGCAGTTGATATATGTAAAAATAAAGGGAGACCTTCAACAGCACACTCACGTAGGAGGAAGGCAGGAAAAATAATTATATTTTTGGTTTTCAATTGCCAAGAAAGGCATCGCTAGAGGGAGACAGCAGAAAACAAAAAGAAAGGAGGCGTGGTAAGTGAAAAGGCAGATTTAAGGAGGTAGAAAAAGACAAATGATTGCATGAGCAATGAGCATGAACAGGGGCGCAAATGATAGCAGCTAAATGTTGATAAAGTAAACTCCATTGTAATTGTTGTGTGTTGATTTTAAATTGCTTCAAACAGGAGCGTGGTAGTTGATTTTGGCAATTGATTTTGTTGTGTGTTCACCCTTTCATTGCTACATAGACTTGGAACTGTAATTGCTTTGATTTGTTGTCTTTGTTGTGCGAATTATTATGTTGACGTGTTTGTTGGGCAACTGTGCAAGAATGAATTGATTTGGTATTTGCCTCCATAGGCCAGCACTATGCTTATTTTGTCATTGTTGAAGAAAAGGGAAGATTTTGTGTTTGAATTAACTTCCTGTCATCATTTTTTGGTATCAAAGCCACAAATGATTAGGCAGGGCAAGATTGGGCAAGATGCCACCGTGAAGAATGTCAAGAGGAGTTGTCAAAAGGGGATGGATGAAGGGATTCTTGAATTGTTGTTGAATCTTACGGCAAGAATGGATGCCATGGAGCAGGCATAGAGGAGAGGATTACATGTTGGAGACATAAGTAACAATGAAGAAGAAGAGTAGCAAGCCCAAAATAGAGGTTCCCACCTACTTAGGAAGCCTCAATGGAGAGGAACTCATTGATTGGATCAATGAGCTTGACAAGTATTTTGAATACGAAGAAGTGGCACAGGAGAAACGAGTCAAGTTTACATGTACAAGACTCAAAGGCCACGATGCTATGTGGTGGGATTACGTTCAGTCAAAAAGAAGAAAGAAAAACAAGGAGAAGATAACTTCTTGGATAGAATGGTTACCAAGTTGAAAGCTAAGTTCCTTCCTAGAGACTACCAGACTAAGCTATTTTAAATATTACAAAATCTTTTAAGCAAAAAGAGATGAGTGTGAAAGAATATATAGAGGAGTTCTACAAGCTTGTGGTTCGGTCAAGGCATAGTAAAGAAGATATGGAAAGGGTAGCTAGGTACCTCAATGGATTGAGGTATAGTTTGCAAGATGAATTAAGTAATTTGTCACCTAGGACTCTTGAGGAAGTCTATCAATTTGCAATTAAGGCAAAGGAGAAGCTTATGAGAAAGAAAAATCAACGAGGAAGAGGTAGAGGAAGTGGGCAGCATTCTAATAGAGGACAACAACACCATCAAGGTGAAGAAGTAGGCACTACTAGTGGACAAGCCAATCCGGAGAGAGGAGTTTTCCAAAATAGAGGAAGACCATTTGGTAGAGGAGGTTACCAAGGAAGAGGAAGAGGCTTTCTAGGCAAGTGCTTTATGTGTAACAAGTTTGGTCACAAAAGTTGGGAATGTCCACACAAGGCCTAAGAGGAGTAATAAAATTATGCAAGCAGACCAAGAGAGTGTAGGGTCACCTTCTCATCATTTAGAAGAACCTAGATAGGAGAGCCTTTGTTGTTCAAGAGATTATTTTTGAAGCCACCAAAGGAGATTCAAGAACTTGTGCATAGGAGAGCTTTATTCAAGACTAATTGCAAGGCTAAAGGTAAGTGTTGCAAACTTATTATTGACAGCGGTAGTACAGATAATCTTGTGTCAAATGACATGGTGAACAAGCTAGGTCTTACTAGAATAAAACATCCTAATCCTTATCAAGTTTCTTGGCTACAAAAGGAGCATCAGTTATCGGGAGATGAGCAGGCCTCTCTAGAGTTTTAGATAGGTAGTTATAAGGACAATGTTATGTGTGACATTATGTCCATGGATGCTTTCTATGTGCTTCTTGGTAGGCCTTGGAAATTTGATAGGAGAGCCATACATAGGAGAAACAATACCTACACTTTTCAAAAGGATGGTCAAAAACATAGGAGAAGGGAATAATAAGAGTAGCAATATCAGCAAGGTTATGCTGGTGAGTGGCAAAGAAATTTTGCATGACATGAAGAAAGAGGAAGTGGGATATGCATTGGTACTCAAGCCTAAGGTTTCTCTTACCTCTACTAAGTTGCATGATTTGTCGAATGAGATACAAAACATATTGAAAGAGAAAATGGAAATTACAGTAGTTGATTTGCCTAATGAGTTGCCTCTAATGAGGAGCATGAGTCACCATATGGATTTGGTTCCAAGGGCTAGCCTACCAAACAAGGTTGCATATACATTGACTCCCAAGGAGAATGGGGAGATTAGAAAGTGGGTTGAAGAGTTGTTGGAAAAAGGATTGATAAGGGAGGGTCTTAGTCCTTGTGTTGTACCCATAGTCTTAATACCCAAGAAAGAAGGTGATTGGAGAATGTGTACGGACTCTAGAGCAATCAACAAGATTACCATTAGATATAGGTTTCATATTCCAATGATGGATGATTTAATAGATTGTTTGGGTGGTTTTATGTATTTCTCAAAGATAGATTTGAAGAGTGGCTACCATCAGATTAGGATCGGACCTGGGGATGAATGGAAAACAATGTTTAAGACTAATGATGGTCTTTATGAATAGTTGGTTATGCTTCTTGGGCTTACAAATGCACCTAGTACTTTTATGAGGCTTATGAATGAAGTCTTGAAACCATTCTTGGGGAAGTTTGTAATAGTCCATTTAGATGATATACTGGTTTTTAGTAGGTCTAAGGAAGAACAACTAGAGCACTTAAGGTTGGTTATGTCACAATTGCATGAGGAGAAGTTGTTGATCAACCTCAAGAAGTGCACTTTTATGAAGACTAAGTTAGTCTATTTAGGTTTTGTGGTATCTAGAGAGGGATTGAAGATGAACAAGGAGAAGGTTAAGGCCATTGTTGATTGGCCAACACCTAGGAGGTCTTATGAGGTAAGAAGTTTTCATGGACTCGCTAGCTTTTATAGAAAGTTTACCTAAAATTTTAGTAGCATAGTTGCTCCTATAGTTGACACTATAAAAGGACTTAAAAAGCAAATTGAATGGATGCAAGAGATTGAAAAAAAAAAAAGGTTTCTAAAAAAGAAAGTGACTGAACAACCTATACTTGTGTTACCTGATTTTAACAAAGTCATTCAAGTAGAGTGTGATGCTAGTGGCTTAGCAATAAGGGTTGTGTCTTAAGTCAAGAAGGGAAACTAGTTGCTTATTTCAGTGAAAAATTAAATGATGCTAAGAAGAAATATTCAACTTATGACCTTGAATTTTATGCATTGGTTCAGTCTTTGAAGAAGTGGAGGCACTACTTGCTTCCCAAAGAGTTTGTTGTTTACACAAATAACCATGCATTCGAGTTTATAAACTGCCAACACAAGTTAAATCAAAGGCATGCAAAGTGGGTGGAGTACCTTTAGAGCTTTAACCTTGTGTTGGAACATAAGAGTGGGCAAGCAAATAAGGTTCTTGATATGTTAAGTAGAAGAAGTCTATTGCTACAAGAGATTCAGGCAAACAATGTTGGGTTTGAGAGCTTGAAGGAGTTGTATAAAAATGATGTAGATTTCAAAGATGCATATGAAGCTTCTAGAAGTCCTATCAGCAGAGATAGAGGACTATGGACTATTTTTGTGTTGCAAGAGTACTGTTCAAAGGTAATCAGTTGTGAATTCCCATGGGATCAATGAGGGAGAATCTCTTCAAGGACAAGCATTGTGGCAGCCTAGCCAAACATTTCAAGAAAGACAAAATTTACCTATAGTTGAGTACACACTATTATTGGCCACAAATGCAAACAGATGTGAAGAGGTATGTGGAGAGATGTAGAGTATGCCAACATGCAAAGGGCAGCAGCCAAAACACTGGTTTGTACCAACCACTACCTGTGCTACATAAACCATGGGATTTTGTAAGTATGGATTTTGTTGTAGGATTTCCTAGAACTCAAAGAGGACATGATTCTATTTTTGTAGTTGTGGATAGATTATCAAAAATGGTTAATTTCATTCCTTGCAAAAAGACTAGTGATGCAATAAATATAGCTAACTTATTTTTCAAAGAAGTGGTGAGGTTGCATGGTATACCTAGGAGTATAATATCGGATAGAGACACTAAGTTTGTGGGTCACTTTTGGAGAACACTTTGGAAGAAGTTGGGCACCCACCTCAATTTTAGCTCAACTTACCATCCTCAAACAGATAGTCAAATAGAAGTGGTCAATAAAAGTTTGGATAATATGTTGAGGTGTCTTGTTGGAAGCACACCTGGTGATTGGGATATGGCTTTAGCACAGGCTGAGTTTGCATATAATGATTCTCCAAATAGGAGTACAGGTTTGAGCCCATTCTATATTGTTTATGGTATGCATCTAAGGGGTGCATTTGAACTCAAAGTTCTTGGTAATTTCAAGAGGAGAAGTGTAGATGGTGAGGACTTTGCCAAAGGTATCCATGACCATGAAGGGGTCAAGTTGCAAATTGAGGGGAGAAACCGACAGTACAAGCAATATGCTGATAAGAATTGCAGAGAAGAACATTTTCAGGTTGGTGATCTCATTTTGGCTCATCTCAAGAAGGAGAGATTTCCAAAAAGTGAATACAACAAACTGAAAATGAAGAAGATAGGTCCTTGCAAGATTCTCATAAAGTTTTCTGCCAATGCTTACAAGATAGCTCTTCCTTCCAATATGGGTATCTTGCCCATCTTCAATGTGGTTGATTTATATCCGTACAAAGGCGAGGAAATAGATAGAACAGCAGACACTAAGTCGATTCCAAGATGGGAACAGCAAGTGACCAAGCCGACTCAAGTTGGCATTGAGTGCATCTTGGAAACGCAATTGTTGAAGAAGACCCAAGGTAAGGAATATTTTTAGTACTTGGTTAAATGGAAGGATCATCCTTTGGAGGATGCCACTTGGTTAACAGCTGTTGAGATCTCCAAATATGGTCATAGCATTGATGACCTCATGAGCAAGAGCTCATGATTTTATTTTTGTTTCCGAGGGAACCTAATGCAAGAGCATCAACCTACTCTTTCAAATTTTGGTTTGCATTTAAAATTTATGTTTGGTGTTTTGTTGAAGCTTTCAAATTTTGACTTGTGTTCGAAATAACAAGGTCGTGGTATTGGAGCTCTTCAAGATGTGTATAGATGATGCCAATTTGGATATCATGTTTGAAAAAACCCACGTGGGTAGGTAGATATTGATGTATGCAAATAAAATGAAACTTTATTATGCTGATCATTCCCACACAGTTGAGAATAAAACAGCTATTGAAGGTAGTTAATGGAAAGAATTAGCAGTTAGAGTTTGGGAGCATGAAAGAAGAGAGTGGCTGAGGCTGGCATGGAAGTTAGGCAGTTGATATATGTAAAGCCAAAGGAAAACCTTCAGCAGCACGCCCATGCAGGAGGATGGTAGGAAAAACAATTATAATTTTTGGTTTTTAATTGCCAAGAAAGGCATCGCTAGAGGGAGACAACAGAAAACAAAAAGGAGGCGTGGGAAGTTAGAAGTCAGATTTAGGGAGGTGGAAAAAGAAAAATCATGGTGTGAGCAATGAGCAAGAACAGGGACGCAAATGATAGCAGCTAAATGTTGATAAAGTGAACTCCATTGTAATTGTTGTGTGTTGATTTTAAATTGCTTCAAACAAGGACGTGGCAGTTGATTTTTGCAATTGATTTTGTTGTGTGTTCACCGTTTCATTGTTGCATAGACTTGGAACTGTAATTGCTTTAATTTGTTCTCTATTTTGTGTGAATTATTATGTTGATGTGTTTGTTGGGCACCTATGCAAGAAGGAATTGATTTGGTATTTACCTCCATAGGCCAACACTATGCTTATTTTGTCCTTGTTGAAGCAAAGGGCAGATTTTGTATTTGAATTAATTTTTTGTCATCACATTCACTCTATGCATGTTAATAAGAAAGGTTCTATGTTCATGAAACTTGACATGTTAATAAGAAAGGTTCTATGTTCATGAAACTTGACCTTTTCGAGGCTTATGATAGTCTACCAAAAAAAATGGAAGATATATTGCATGTCTTTGGTGTTGATGATGATTGGATTCAATAGGTCATTGCACGTTGTACCTCTCCTTTAATCTCTGATTACAAACAACTCTCCTACAATTTTCACAAAAGAGGTTTATGGCAAGGTGATCCTCTCTCCAAATCTCTTTCTTATTCTAGTAGGACTTTGTAAAACAATTTTTATAACACGTTTAGGTGTTCAAACTATATTTTTGGTTTTCACATATGCAAGGTATGGTTCCACTTTCCCATCTTCAGTTTGTGGATGAAACTTGTTTGACGAGCAATGTCGCTCTTGAGGAAGTTGCTGCTCTTAGGAAAACTCTTGACATTTATATGAATGTTTCTAGTCAACTCTTGAATGAATTGAAAACTCTTTTCTATTTCACATTGACCCTCATCTTCAAGAACAAATTGCTAATATTCTCCCTTTTCATGTTGCTTCTCCTTTCAAATATCTAGGCATCCCTATTTCTATTACTTGTCTAGGGAGAAAAGGCTCGAATATTATGTTGGATTATGTCCTACATCATTTCAATCACTAGACACAAATACCTCTCTTTCATTACCCATATAATCCTTCTTAAAGTTGTGATTCAAGCTTTCCCAATTTATAGATTTATGCTTGTAGCTCCTAAAGAAATCCTCCATGATTTGGGTTGTAAGTTGAGAAAGTTGAGAAAGAAAATTCAAAAAGAAAGGCATTTGGTTAATTGGAATAAGATTTGTCAACCTAAAGAAAGAGGTGTTTTAGATATGAGATTTCCCCTCGTTAATAATGTAGTTCTTAATACCAAATTATATTGGAGAAGTGTGGATAAACAAGTCTTGTGAGGGAAAACTATTATGCTCAAGTACTTGAACATGGAGAATCATACTTTCAATCCTTAGAATGTCAACCTTGGCAAATGTTCTCAAATATGGAAAACTATGAAATTGGTTGGTAATCTAACTAAAGCTAGCATTTTCTAAATTGTAGGGAAGGAAGACATTACTCTTTGTAGGGATGATGCATGGGTGGAATTCTCTAATCTCATAGAATTAAAAAATAAATGCATTGAAATTAGCTGAATTTATCTTTTTGATTTTTCAATATGTGACCATGGAAGATGGTGTGTTTGACAATGGAAATTTAAATATCTTTGGCCAGGTCAACAATTCCCTCTCCTCATTGATTGTTTAGCTTGTGTTTTAGCATCTCAAAAGGTCTTTTTAGATAGAGATTATATTTTTTTATGATGGGTTTCGAAATGTTCTACAATCTATATTGTACAAGTTAGTTATAAAACTCTTATGTAAGATAACTTGGAAGTTAAGAACTCTAAGCTTGGGATCTAGCATCCTAAATGTTGGCCTAAGGTTAACGTTTTCATGTGCCTTGCAACTTTAGATAAATTTATTTTTGTAAGATAATTTTCTTTACACTCTAAAAAAAGTGTTTTAGTCCAAACAGATGTATTCTTGCCATCAAGATTAAAAAAATATATGGTAGACATCTTTTAGCTTGCCCTTTTACCACTTTTCTTCACCCTTTATGGTATGATTTGTTGATAAATTCATAGAATAATTTTGGATATATCCAAGACTCTTGTGAATCGATGTGAATTGATCATGACATTTGAAGCAAAAAGACCTTAATCCTTTACAATATATTGGTCTTGGTTTGATCTACTAAAATATTTGGTGGGTGCAAGACTATACAAATTTTCAATGGTGCAAGGCATATAAGTCAAGTTTGGTGTAGAAAAATTATGGCCAATCTAAGAGAAACCTATAAAATTTGGATTCAAGATTATCAACGAAGTTCTTGGTGGGAATTTGAAGTTCTAATGAGACCTAAAATTAATGTAGCTTCTCCCTCTTTTGCCTCTTTCAAGAACAATCATTGGGAGTATCAACTTAATGGGAACACCCTCTAGCTTATTTGAAATTAATGTTTGTGGTGCTTTAAAAGACAATCCTAGACAAGTTGACATGCAAGGTATTTTTTGTGGTCATAATAACAATCAAGTTTTGAATTTTAGGTAGTTTTGGTGTTTGTTCTAATAATTTTACAAAGACTTTGGCCATTCACCAAAATCTTACATGCTAAGCGAGTATATCTTACTAATGTTATTCTGGAATTTGACTCTTAAAATTTTGGTTGATCATTTCAAAAGAAAGTTCTCACTTCAAGTAATGGAAACTAAATGAATGTAAGAAAGCCGTTGACATCCTCATTCATGGTTCAACATTGTAAGATCAACCATATAGAAGGGAAGGAAACTGGATTGTGGTTTTTCGGCTAAATCAACTCCTAACTAGAATGGTATTAAAGTTATATTAGAAATGACCAAGATTACCATATCTAGGATATAAGCTAACACTTTAATGATTTTGTGAATGCTAGCTACAATGCTTCTCTAGATTCTTGATTCTTGAAAGTTATATTAGAAATGACCAAGATTACCATATCTAGGATATAAGTGAACACTTTAATGATTTTGTGAATGCTAGCTACAATGCTTCTCTAGATTCTTGATTCTTGTTGGTGTGTTGGTTCTTCTAGGGTTCTTCATGTTTATTCCATCATGGTTGGCTTAATTATTATTTTTAAATGATTTTCACGTTGGTCCAATTTTTTATCATAAGAACGAAGAACTGTAATGTGCCAGTGTTGGTGCTATTGTTGTCTATATTTTCATGGTTATGTCCCATTATTGTGCTGGCATCCCGTATGGCCATGACTTTGCCCCGCTATGTTTCCGTGACCTCTGCCAATAACAGACCTAGTCTCTAGAGGAAACGTGTACGACTAAGATTCCCAGATGAATTTGAGAAAGATTTGAGTTCGGTTCCTTGGAAGATGTGCAAATGTGAATCGTGACTGTGTGTGCAGCTAATAAGGGAGTTGTGCAGCAAGAAATGTCTATTTTGCCACTATTTACTGGTGTTGATTGTGATTTTGCTTTATGTGCTTCTGCTAACTGCTTATGCACTCATTTCCTTTAATCCTTCGTTTATTAAATAAAATCTGGTTATTAATTACTATTTGGGCACGGGATAAGATTTGCAGGGGAGATAAGAGGCAAACATAGGAATTGAAATTTTAAAAAAATGTTATAGAACATTGCGGATTATCACAGATGGATGGGATTATCGTTTAGTCTCTTGGTATTGTCATTTATTCACTCACTTTATATTCAACTTCAATGTTCATATAAATTAACAA
This sequence comes from Sequoia sempervirens, assembly GCA_007258455.2. Classification (NCBI taxonomy): domain Eukaryota; kingdom Viridiplantae; phylum Streptophyta; class Pinopsida; order Cupressales; family Cupressaceae; genus Sequoia; species Sequoia sempervirens. Next base: position 4,560 of record VDFB02181007.1, on the reverse strand, counting down.
ATTGCAGGGAGAGTCTGCTATATTAAGCTTTATTTAAACAACTAGAGACAATAATATTTCAGCCTGGATACTCTACCTAAGACCGCCATCCTTAATTAACATCAAAACAAGAGAGGAGAACTCAGAAGAGTTGCACTTGACATAGGAAATTATCAAAGGTGCCAATATAAATACATGAGACCACCTAAGTTTTCTTTAATTGGAATCTCTCTTAAAATATTTTCAGTAATCTAAAATTAAGTTAGTAATATTTTTTATTTAATATACATGGAGGCTAATAATGGACTCAGTACCATTCCTAAGACTAATGGCCCTTGTTCTGTTTTTTTCTGATATGCCCTCGTAATCCCAATTGGGCATTTGTGGGTTGTCCACATTTGACATTAATAGTCACTTTAACTCAAGGAGCTTGCCCAGCAAGATTTAAACACTTTTACCACTTGACCAAGACCACTAAACTTAACAGAGATTCTTTAATGGGGAGTTGACAGGATTAGGATCACGCATTTAAAACTTCTAGGGGAAGAAAAAGATGTTCCAAATATGGCAAAAACTATTGAACACAGAATACAACATATGCCATGAAAAGGAAAAAGAACGCGGCTAAAGTACTTTAAACTGATGCCACAACAGGGCATTGATATAACTTATTACTTCTACAAAAATTATATTAAACAAGGATTCTTACTAGGTGAACTCGCCTCAAATCATAATTATGAGTAGAAAAAATGGAATTAAATTAGCCAAAGCTCTTGCTTTTCATAGTAAGAATTAGTAGAAAACTGCACGCTATTTTCCTCTTCCGTCATTTCTACAAGGGCCCTTTTGAACCACCTTGGAAGCACTATAACTCAGAGAACTAAACAACATAGAAGAAATATCTGTCCAAGCAGGATCTTATTTCAAGTGAAATAAACAAATGCATCAACATAATTCTACTTGGCAATATGCCTCCATTATTAGATGCTCAATATGGTAAAACAAGGAACCATGCATTCAAGCCAGCATTGCTGTAAACACCTTAGCTCAACATGCATCCATGCATCTCATAACTGACTGAGATATGTGACAGAGAAGGTACGTTGATAAAGTTTTTCCTAGGCTGTAACAGGTTCTGCATGCACTGGTTGAGGACTAGGCTGCTCAATCTGCAAGCCAAGAGTCATTGTTAAAGAAAGCAAAAGCCTATAAATTTTCTTATGTTAAAATGTTTTTAACGTTCAATTGCATTGTAGAAAACACAATTTGACCCAAATCAAACAAATTTCAGTCAAGTACTCTTACATGTAAGATCCCATTTTGTAGCATCTTCTAGTTCTTTGTTCTTAATATAATAACCAAGTTACAGTTGGATAAGGTAAAAGCTTATTCTGATGCAAGTTTATTTCTATTGCATGAGACAAATTTGACTTGGGCGTGGAAATAGTAAATACTAGCATAGACAACTTGTCTGACAAAACCCGATCAGAATACACTAAGCATTGAATTTTTACCATATTCTGGTTATCTAAACAGAATGTATTTGTGTTTATTCTTTTTTACATAATTCCAAATCTTGTTTCAAAGTTTTGAGGCCCTACAATATCAGACGTGCTATGTATAATGTTCAAAAAATATTAACACATTCAAAAGGCCTTTAGAAAGGTTGGACGCAAGCCAATTGAATTTGCAAATACTGAACATCAGACCACATTTCAAAGGCAGAGAATGCATCAGATTAAAAAAATAGACGGTAGAAACAAAGCTCTATAAAATACTTCATAGAAGCTTCTTGCTGATAGGACTTCGACCAGCAAACATTGAATGCTTCAGACAAACAGTAATAATTTAAACAAATTAAGGATTTACAGAAACCGTGTAAGTGAAGTAAACATTAAGAGGTGAAGTCCCAATGGTAAGATCTATTGAAAAAAATGGATCCAATGTAAAATTTAACTGCTCATGTTGTAATTCCAATTGAACCAAATTCCATTCATTTCCCTCTAAGCTAAAATAAATAAGCAATAGATGGAAACATACCTTGGCATGTTTGAAAAGCTCATCAAGCACTTCAGATAATGTTGGATGTGCATGAACAGCAAATTTTATATCCTGTTGAATGCGTAGGCATTGGTTTTGATTAGATTTACCTTCAGAATGCTTGGTATTATATGCCTGAAATAAGCTTATAAACTATTTACGGAAATTAAAAACAGAGTAATATTATCTACTTTACAGGCATTTGTATCAAAAGCTGTAGAGATTAAAAAGTTCTATAGATAGTGTACTTGGATTAAAACAAACTTTACACACCAACAGCATCAAAATAGATACAAATTGAATCAAAGTAACTGATCTATTATGTCTACTTTAATGATGCAAGAACATAAATTAGCAAGGAAAGAAAAGCAGAACACTGAAGGCTGATATTCATTAATTATTTTCAACATCAGTAATCATATATAATATGCCATTATGTGCTGATAGCTGTATTGGTCAAAACTTAAAGCCTTTATGGGAGAGGACCTAGTAGTTGTTAGTATTAACTTTGCAACCCTCACGCACTTGCATGGCCATTCTAATGACTAAATTTTTTACACTGATTTACTTGGCTTGTTAACTGCTTCAACCTATGGTTTTGGTTCCACCTCATCAAAGACGGTACCACACCAGCATGTTTTTCCTCAGGTCTCATGAAATACAAAAGGAAAAATGCCTGTTCACAACTTGTTCATTAGGTCAAATCTTTTTAGTGCACCTATGTGTTATCACATGATTATTGTCTTTTGAGTAGTTCAAGATACGATGAGGGCCAAATGCAAGACAACATTAGACTAGGGATGGGATAGTGCTATGCCAACTCAAGGAATGTGGCAAGATACTATCAAGGACAAAGAAATGGAGATAGGCTTAGCGAATCCCATCTGGTCATGAACTAAGGTGCAACTCAAGGAGTTGCTAGGCTAAGAAGAAAAAGGATACAAGAGAATCTATCCATATTGGACTTGGAACCTTGTCAAGGAAGCCAAGGTCTATCCTAGGGAATAAGTGGAAAGGCTCTAGAAGTTAGAGTCCAAGTTATTGAGTGGAGGACATGGAGTTCTAAAGTGAACCTGTAAAGGGAACTTAAGTGATGAAAAATGGTTGGACTATTAAGGCTAGGCACAAGCTGTCGTAGTAGTAAGTCCAAAAAGTGGACAAGAGAGAAGGGGGACTTAGTGGTGAATTCCAGAGTAATGATTTATGGAGCTTGGTGCTTTAGTGGGGCCATGAGTTCAAGGTGTAGATCTCTATGACAAGTCATAGAATTGAGGGGAAAACAAACACAGTAGAACCATGGAGCTGAACCGCATGGTAGGCCGTAGGACCATAAGTCAAGAGATTATGAAAAGGTCATGAGAGGCAAGTTTGAATGGCAAGGTCATAGAGCAAAACAATGTGGTTGGGCCACAAGAGTAAGTCAAATCAAGGGAAGAGAGTACCTAACCTATGTAGGATGTAGATGACAAGGAAAGGGTGTCAAGGACACAAATCTAAGGCAACTAGATGGCAAGTTGATTTGTGAGTCCAAGGGACTTGGCAAATGACTTGGCTATGTGGTCTGAATCAAAGTGGGCAAGTCAAGGACTTGTCAATGCCTTTAAGGAATGGCATAGACAAACTCAAGGAGTTTGAAGGACGAACCAAGATGGCAAGTCAGAAATTTACCAAGGTGGACATTGGACATAGGAGGCGAATTGTCAAACAAATGTTGGCACTAGGATTGAGATATCACAAGTTGGACTAGGCTCTAAGAGTTTTTTTTTGACGAGGTGATATGCAATTAGAGTTGCATGATGGAAGGATGTTGATGAGCCAAAGGTGAGAGATTGGAACTTGGAAAGTTATAGGATAAGAATGTCTAGAAGGTATGAGACTCTCAATACTCAAAGTAAAGTGAAGTCTACACAATGGGGTTGGTGTTAAGGCGATCTTCCAATGTGATGCAAGTGCAAGGTTTGAGGTTGCATAGGAGATTGGAAGCTTGGAATTGAGTGCCAAGGGCACAAGCCAGAAAATCTAATGCAATGCGTAGGATTTTGTAGTGTGTATTGATTGAGTGAGAAGAGTACCATGGGATAAGGCATAGTCTAGGATTTGCGAAAGGTCCTAACTGTAATGGGGGACGCAATTAGGGATTGCCCATACCGCATGAAACCACACTAGGGGCCAGCCTTGTGACACCCAACAGGGGGGGCCACTAACCCCCCATACCCCCTAGCTAGGGGCTACCCTAGACCCCACTAATTGTGGCAGGCTATAGAGTCTATAAGGGTGTAAAACATGCAAACTTGCAAAGTATAAACCACACAACCAGAATCTCAATCAATAATATTAGCAAGCAACTTATGGATCAACTATGTGAGTTTTTACATAACATTCTGGATCACACCATGTGACCCATCATTAGGATAAAAACATCTTAATGACAAAAACTATTGATAACAAGCATACAAATGAAAGATAAACCTTTGTAACGGTTCCAATGGATAAATTGTAAGAAAAGTGACAATTATAAATATGGCTGGGATATCTTCAAGG
>VDFB02181006.1:0-18703 GCA_007258455.2 Sequoia sempervirens | reverse complement strand
CAAAAATAGAGATTGAGGAGAAAGCTCAACTTGATGCCCCCACAAAGCAGAAACAAAGTTCGAAGGAGGTTGTCCATGAAAATCAAGCTCAATTGAATAGGAAAGATGAAAAGAAGAGTGTTTTAACATATGAACCAACCCCATTCCTTGTTTCAATCAAAATTTTTGGAAAGTTGCTACATAATTGTCTAATTGATTCTAGTGCATCTAGCAATGTCACGCCTCTAAAGGTATGTGAAAGGTTAGGTTTTTTCCCACTTCAAACAAACAAGGTGACTTAGTTGGATAAGAATGAGGTTCCAGTTGTGGAAGAGTTGAACAATATCCACATATAGCTAGCGTGGCGGACCCCAATTTAAGATTTGTATAGACATATCAATTGTGGATATACCAGATAGTTATGGCATGCTATTAAGCAGAGATTGGTCAAGGAAATTGAATGGATATATTGCTATGGATTTCTCCCACATGTGGTTGCCATGGAGGGGAGTTCTGAATCAGATAAAAGTTGACAACACTCCATGGCTGAGATTAATGATCATAGAATATGGAGAAGATAATGAAATTTTGTTTGTGGAAACTGAGTTGGGATCATACAAGCCCGTCAAGCAAGAAGTTTTAATGCTGCAAAGTTCAAATGAAGGAAAACTTTTAGAAGATGCACCACCTTCCACTGAAATGTTGATCGAGAGTGATTCAAGTGAAAATGAAGGTGAAGGGATGTTTGAAAACTTCAGAGATTTTGTGTTGAAAAGTGTGAAGCAGGAAATGAATTGGGAAAAGATGCCTCTATCAAGAATTTACTACTTCCCAATTGCTGTAGAATCCACGAGGCATTTCATTCCGAGATCACGTGCGCCATGTGCAAGATTTCCTTGGAGCAAGTTTTGAAAATGGTCCCACAAGTCTCTCTAGAAGAAGAACGCAAAGAAGTTGATAAAGGACAAGGATCACCCATGGAGAGAGAGGTGAAGGATGAGGAAGTCGAGCCAGTGGTGGATAAGAACATCCCAGAAGCAAGTGATACAAAAGATGCACACGTCCAGTCTTCCAGCTCTACTATGGAAAACCAAGTATGGACATTACGATTCGATGGATCCAAGTCAAAGAAGGGAAATGGAGCGGGATTCGAGCTAATCAGCCCAACCGGAGAAGCATACTTAGGCGCTTACAGAGTCCAATTCTCATGTACCAATAATGTTACGGAATATGAATCGTTGATTCATGGTTTGATCCTCGCGATCCAGAAGGGAGCTAAGATCGTGCATGCTTATGGAGATTTAGACATAGTGGTCCAACAAGTGAGGAAACAGTATGCTTGTCATGACAAGAGACTCAATCGTTATCGCAACAGAGTTTGGGACTTGATAGAGAGCTTTGACGCCTTCAATATCAAGCAAGTCTACCATTCCAAGAACCCAGTTGCCAATTCCCTTGCACAAGCTGCTAGTTCGTTGGAGCCTTTGGCTATGGAGGGACTGAAGAAGTTCACACGTTGGAATTAGTCTCGACACCTTCAATTCCAGATAACATAAAGAATTTTCAAGTGTCTGATGACGATAAACAAATTCTAGATTTTCTAACGTGCTCTGGAGTGTTCAAAGCACAGATTATTGATGAAGAGGAAACCAAAGAAGCAGAGTTTGATGCTGAAGGGATCCTAAATTTGAAGACAAATGTTATCCCCAGAGGGATGGTTGAATTAGAAAGATTGTTTGATCCCGACAGATTGAGTAGGAATCAAAGCACTCAGGGCAATGACTGCGAGGCCGTCAATTTGGGAACAAATGAACAAGTAAAGAATGTTTTTATTGGAAAAGCTTGTACACCAGAGGAAAAGGAAGGCATTTTACAAGCCATGAAATAATTTTCAGACGTGATAGCCTGGGGATATGAGGATTTGAAAACGTATGATACTTCCCTGATCAATTTGATGGAAATTAGAAGTAAGCCATTAAGACATAGGTAGAGGCCTATAAATCCGCTGCTAGAACCATTGATCTATCATTGACATGCATGTGTGTGTGTATACTTATTCCTCATATGTTCCACATATCAATACAAGCATAGTAACAAGGAAAGAACTCTCAAGCTCAAATAGATAAACATCACCCAATAATGCACTCAAAAGTAAGGAAGACCTTTACTAATGCAGACATATTGACTAAGGATGACACCAACTTCCCCGCCCAATAGCGACTCCAATTATTCTATTGTGTGTTTGTGTGTAGCTTCGAATAGGTTACGTTACTAGTTACCCAGCCAAGACCTTCTCCTGAGTGATACTTCCCCTCTACCTAGAGGAATTGAACATATACCTGCAATCACTAACACTTGCACATGATAGTTATTAACAAAATATGAAATATACATAATACATCTCCAAAGTTGGAATATTAATACAATATTCATCCAATCACATAAATGCATTCATTCATATAATATTAATTGAGATGACATTCATTCATAAGGTAGTGATAACAAAGAGCACACACAATTTATTCATCCATTGAATTCACATTTTATTTTATTTTTAATTTTTTTATGAAGGTCATCCACAAATTAATTGTAGCTACCTGATACGAGAGCACGAGCCTTCTTGGGCTAAACATCTTCGGCTAAGATCCAAGGATTGAGGGGTATCCATTCTGCCAAATTCACCTGGGGCACGATCCTGACCTCATACCTTTTTTGGTGTCCGAGCCTTGCACTTAGCAAGACTTGATCCCTGGTGGGCTCATTTAGAACCTTTAAACTTCACCAGTAGACCAAGGGCCCATTCACTACATTCACATTTTACCCTACATAGTAATAGTAAATAGTAATTTTACACAATTGGGGTGTAGCATTAACACTCAAGCAAACGATGGTAGTTATCCTAGAAAATATTATTGCATGTCCACATCATTGGATTCACATTTTTTATTTTCTTAAAATTAAATAGACTAATTTCATAGCATTTCATCATTTCATAGCATCAAGTAGCCATCATCATTCCATTTAAATGCAATAACATAACATTGTACAAATCCATCATAATATATAACTTTCAAGGTTTCATAGTATCATGATTCATCACATCCCTTGTCTATACATTGCCTATCTCGTTTATTTACCTATTTTAATATATATTATTTTCTCTATCTATCTATATGGTTGTCCATGGAGGTGGAAACACTGAAACAAGGGTTTGACTGAAGGAAAGCCCCTAAATAGCCCCAACATTTTATATCTTATGTGTGTAGGTATTAGAGATATTACTTTGTTGGAGGCTTCATTGCTTGATCTATTGTGAACACTTTATTTCTCTCCCTTCATTCTTATCATTTACATTCTTTAATTTATATCTCATTTAGTTTACATTATTTTAGTTATGTTATTCTCTATTATCTTTGTACTTTAAGAATTCCTAGCAGATAGAATTGTTAGTAGGCACTTTGCTATTTGTTTTAATATTCTCAGTTTTTGAATCATACGAGATGTAAACGCACCTCTAGGATGCTAGTGTGTCATGTTTTCATCTGTGTTCCCCCATTCCCTTGGCTTAAATCTCATCAGTCTATGCAAAAAACCTTCGTATCCTGCTCTTTCTACTTTTGGAACTCGCATTGTTCTATTCTGTCACTTAAGCATTGTTCCTTCAAGTAGTTGAGGACCATTTTCTCCTTGAAGAATCTTTCTTATCTCGAGACTCAAGTGTATAAAATACCCTCTACATTTTGGTGAACCCAATATGAATTCTCCTCCCCCCCCCCAAAAAAAAAGGGACAAATCCAAGAGAAAAAAGTTCCAAGGTGCTACCCAAACCCCATTCCATGTCATCAAAGTAAAAATAATACACTGGCTTTTGACTAACTTTTTTATGCATTATTTCTTATATTTAGCTTATTATTTTTAAAATGCATTTGCTAGCTTCTTTTATTAACTCAATTTTTATTTTTGTTCAAAGCATTAATGGTGTTTCATTCCATGCATGTGATGGTGATTTGGATTTACATATGTCACTCAGTATCTTTGATTCTTCTCATGAAATTCTTCTTGTTTCAGAGGATATTTTATTGCAAGAAGATGAAATCATTGATACTTTTCTTAATGTTACTCTACCTTCTCTTCATTCTAATGCACTCTCTTCTAAAGATGATACATTAGTGAATTTTGGATCTCCTCTCACATTGAATCCTCCAAGGATTGATGTTGAGAATATTTCTTCAAATAATTATCCCATTAGTCATGATGTATTTGTAAATATTGTAGTCTCTACCATTCCTCAAAGGCCTGAGAGACTGGTCAATGCTTGGCCTTTCGACTAGTCCTTACCATAAAGGGCTGTGGGCCGTTTCCCGTTTGTCTTTATGGTGACATACTTGTATGGTGACGTTCCATGGGTGAAATATATGCTTTTCATTTATGTTTGGTGCAGGTATTGGGAGTGGTGTTGATGTGTTCATACATGGGGTTTTACAAGGTAAAAAGTACATAATTTACCTTTTCGTCCATACTCTCTAAGATTAAAGAACCGATATACATCATTTGTTTGTCAATTAATTTGCGGTTGATAAGTTTTGTTCTTTCTTCTACTGTGAAGTCTCCGATCTTTCTTCCCTGATAGGATTTAGGTTTCATTAGTCCATGATTAGGATGTGCACACCCTTAATCAGGATTAATGTAACATCCTCCATATTTGGTCACTTGCCTCTAATCCTTCATTAATCTTCTTAATCACCTATTTTCACAACCTTAATCTAATCACATGTCATCTTTGGTGTGTCCTCCAAGTCAATATTTCATAAGTGCTTTCCCTTTTAAGCCTTGACCTCTTCACCATGTGAATTAAAAATTCGCATTTATTCATTCTATGCATTTCTCTTCCCCATGTAAGTTGTTGGTAAATTCCTAGAATTCCTTCATGGGTCACATCAATCACATGGGACAGGACCTCCTTTATGAGGGACCTTGTCTTATCCCCAAGGTACTCCCCAATCATGTGAATTTAAAATTCACATTTATTTCCCCAACAACTTCTCTCATCCCCATGATGATAAGAGAGGACTTTCTAAAATTCCTTACTTGTCACCATCATCCTCATATGGGGACAAGAACTTCCTTTTTGAGGAAATCTTCCCCTAATCCCAAGGTACTTGCAAGTACCTCCACCTCACATGTCCTCTCTCCACATCATCTATATTTTTTCCACCTCCCCTTCCACATGGCGAGATGTGAGGGCTTGTGAATCCTCAACTCACCATAGTCCTCCATCTTTCCCATGTTGGCTAAATCCTAGCCATTGATTCTCTAGAGATTCTTCCCTTAAAATGGAAGATTATCTCTCATTCAAGGGATTCACTCAAAACATGCAACACACATTCAAGCAATTTGATACTCTCATTCAAGCTCTCACACCTCCACTGTTGAATCTTCAAGCTCATTTACATCCATTTTTCTCATCCACTCACATACCCATTTGAATCATTTGAATCCTCATTGCATCCTCATCATTTTGTATCCATTTTCATCATATTTTCCATCAAGGAGCACACATCTAATCTACAATCAAAGGGCCAACCAAAAGGATCACTTGGACAAGGTATATCTCTTTCTTTTATCTTTTATATTGTTCAAGTCAACTTAGGCTAATATTGAGGCGGTGTTGTGTTATTTCTCCTTTGCATTTCTTTGTTTTTGCATCTTTTAGGTTTAGTAAATAATGCTACATTACATTTTTGGTAGGCCCGATGGGACCGACAGACGAGTCTTTTTCTTTCATGTTTGTTGTTTTTTGACATTTTGTAGGTTCAGGTTACACAGAGGTGACTCTACAACTGATAGGGGCGACCTTTCCCTCATAGGGGTGACCCTTCCCCTAGTTGGGTGACCCTACCCTCAACAGGGGCGATTCTACCTTGCACAATCGCCCATCTATGAAACAGAAAAAAAATATGTCCCCTATTTCCTTATTAAGTAGCCCTGCCCTAGAACAACCAACCTTTCCCTCAATAGGGGCGACCTTGCCCTTAACAGGGGTGATTCTGCCCTAGATAAAGGTGATTTTGAGGTAAATAGTGACTTGAAGTGTTATTTCCAGAGTTCGTTTCTTGTAGTTTTTCTTAGTACTAACCCCCTAGCTTGTTTTGTCAATGAATGTGCTTCATTTTACTAACGTTTGTGCAACTATTTCATGTTTATCCAAGACCGGAGATCTAGACTAGACTAACAGTTTATTGCAAAATGATCAGTCCCAGTGTAGCTAGTCTTGTTTGTTCGCTTGTTTTTCATACTAAGTAGGCACATAGATCTAATTAGGGAGAGTCAATATATTTTTTTGTTGTGCTTGAAAGTGGGTTATTGACATATCCAATCACCTTGCGCCATTTGGTGATCCTGGGTGAAGAAAAATTGTAGCCCACTTAGTCCTTTGTGTTACCTAAGAGGCACTAGATCATTCAAGCTTTCCCCTTGCACTTCGTGTGAGCCTGGGGACTAGCCAAAAATATTTAGTGTTCTCTTTTTAGTGGAACCTGCTTGGGGATTTCATCACCCCAAGGGATGATCCCAACCATGTGTACCGATGGGGTATATAAAGGGGGGAGAGCCAAATTTGTACCCTAATTTAGTCATGGCATGGTTGGCGAAGTGTCGAAGCTAGGGTGATACCTAGATAAGACGTGAAGCGTTGGTCCAACTTTCTAGTACCCCATTGGGGCTTTCGACTCATGCCTGTGATGGGATAGTGTTCACGGTTGTGCCTCATGTACCATGTGTATATCAAGGACTCCTTAGATCACCTTGTTCAGCCTAGTTAGAGGACCGTATTGGCCATACCCTCTTACTAATCTTAGGACTATGTTGTTTGAACTGTCTTCTTTGTGTGAAACCAGTGCATATTTTTTGTCGATTCAGCCTTGCCTTTTGTTTGTTGTTTGTCATGTTTTCATCCTTTTCCTTATCTATTTTTATCCAAGTTAAGTCCAAGCCTATCAACAAGTGTGACCCTGCTATTCACAGGGGTGACCTTGCCTTCTGTTTGATTCATTTCATAGTTTGTTCCTGTCAAAATTTCCCATCCTTCACTGAATAAGCAACCTTTCCCTCAACAAATGGTCTTGTGATAGAAGCGACCTTGACGTAAAGGTCATTATGCTTCCTATCCAAGTCATCCCATCACATTTGACTATTTCATCAAAGGAGCGTGCTTTCCTGAGTTGGGCGACCTTTCCAACTAGTTGGAAGACTTTACCCCACAATTGGGTGAACTTTCCCCTAGTTGGGTGACACATTCATTTTCTCATTCCAAGCATCTATTTTCTTGTTTTGAGCATCCATTTACCCATTAGGATCATTCGTTTACTCGTTAGGAGCATTCTTTTTCTCATTTAGAGCATTTGTTTCCCGTTTAGAGGGTTCCTTCTCCCATTTAGAGAGTCCATTCATCCATTTGGTGCATCTATTTTCCCATTTAGAGGGTCTATTCTCCCATTTAGAGAGTTTGTTCATTCATTTGGAGCATCCATTTTCCCATTCAGAGAGTCTGTCTCCCTATTCTAAGAGTTTGGCTCCCTATTCTGAGAGTCCAACTCCCCATTCTGAGATTCTGTCTCCCCATTTCGGGAGTCTGTTTGCCTGTTTTGAGAGTTTTTCTCTCCATTCCAAGAGTTTGTTTCCCTATTCTGAGGGTCTGAAATCTAGTTAGGAAACCTTTCCCTCCAAATAGGTGACCTTCCCCTCCAGATAGATGACCTTGCCCTGCAATTAGGTGACCTTTCCCTCTAGATAGGTGACCTTGCCCTGTAGTTAGGTGACCTTTCCCTCCAGATAGGTGACTTTTCCCTCTAGTTAGGTGACCTTTCCCTGTAGTTAGGTGACCTTTCCCTCTAGATAGGTGACCTTTCCCTCTATTTAGGAAACCTTTCCCTCCAGATAGGCAACCTTTCCCTCTAGATAGGTGACCTTTCCCTACAGTTAGGCGACCTTGCCCTCCAATTAAGCAACCTTTCCCTCTGATAGGCGACCTTTCCCTCTAGATAGGTGACCTTTCCCTATAGTTAGGTGACCTTTCCCTCCAGTTAGGTGACCTTTCCCTCCAAATAGGTGACCTTGCCCTCCAGATAGGTGAGCTTGCCCTTTAGTTGTCCAAAAAGTTAATCTATTGTGATCTTAAAAAAAATTTCATTTCCCGAGCCATTTGCACCTTTTGTTCATTCATAATCTCCACTTTAGTCCATATGTAGGTCATTCATTCATCATCTAAATCAAATATACACATCTTAGAATGACTCTAGGTTACATATCCATCATCGTTTTCTTGATCTGAATCCCCTAAACTTCATTTTAGAGGTTATTATCTGAATTTCCTTAGGTTTCTGGATCTAATCGACATCATCCACATTTGCTTAGGATTTTCATCCATCTTGAGTCTATTATCATCTTCACCCCAATCAATCTACTTCCATATTGAGGTGGATTCAGTGTTGTAATCATCCATCTATCCTTTAATACAATCAATTAGTACCTTAAGTCACCTAGGGTGATCTCTAAACTTGGTTTAGAATCCCTTTCATCATCTTATCTAATCCATCATCTAATCTTATTAATCGTCTCATCAATCAATCTTATCCAATATAATCCAATCACATCCCTATCCAATCATCCTAATCTAAGCTTTAATCCAATCCCAATCTAAGCTTGACCTAAATCCCAATTTGAGCTTTAGTCCATCTACATCCAAGATCTTTTGATATTGAAATAAATCTTAAGATCCATTCCTCCATCTTCTTCCAATCCATCCTATTTATCCTTTCATCACATTTTCTTTCCTTCTAATTGTTCATTCCCATCTTTTCAATCTATATCCATCCCATCCAACATCATGAATCCTTATCCTCCATCAATGCAACTAAAGATAGTAGTTAAGGGGAATCCTAATTACGTTGACGACAATAAAAAAATTCTTGTTGATCAAGAGGTATATGACATAGATCCCCTTGATGCTATCATTTCTAGTAAGATTTCCCCAACCACTTTCCAAAATCCAATTACCCTCGACTGTGTATCTTGTTGAAATTAATCCCTAATAATACTCCTTGACTATCTTTGACAAAGAATCATCGATTATCTTCCCCACATCCACGTATTTCATCATATCCTTCATCTACATCTTATCCGGCACTCTCTTATCTCTGAAATGCATCTCAATCTTTCCCATCCTAATCCTGTAAATACAATATACCTATTAAATCCATCCATGTCCCCTATCCTAATCCTCCTTACTAGATACGCCCATCCTAATCAACATCACGCGCATAACCGATACTTTATCAACCTGCTTCTATTCAACATCCACGGCTCAGCCCTCTCCTAATCCATCATTTGTATCCTCTATCTCGTCTTCCATGCTCAAATCTTCCATCTGATCCTGCGTGTGCGCTGGCCATTCACCACCCATATCCTCTTGTCCTAATCACGTCCCAATATTCCTATCTTAATTCCCCATCTACTTCCTCTAACATCAATCCACCATCCATGTCTTCCTATTCTAGTCCGCTATCACAATATTCTTACCTTAACCCTCCATCTAATCTTGATCCCCCCACCAATCCTAATCCTCCACCTACTCTTAGTCTTCCATCCAATCCCATTCCTCCATCTAATCCTAGTCTACCAATCCATAATCCCAATCCTCCACCAACCCATACTCCTTCATCTATTCCCATCACCCTAGTTAAGCCTAGAATATTCACAATTCTCACTCCAGAAGTTCTCTAAGGACTTATGGAAAAGAATACATCCCCAACTCCACACCTTAAAGTTGTGGAGCCATTCCATCCAAATCCACCATCCATGGTCATTATAAGTGATGAGACCCTTCTCCATCCCACACCTATCATTATTGTTACCACCCCTAGCACCACCTGAACTATTGAAACCATCAAACCCATTGAATCCATTAAACCCCTATCTACTCCTCCGAGAGCCACCGAACCCATCAAAGATAACCAAACCCCATCACAATCTTCTACTCCTAGATCCACCCAATCTGTTGAAGACACTCAAATCCAATCCACTCCTCGCACTCCTAGTATCACTGAAATCCATTCCCATGAGCTTCATGAATCCTCCATCCTTCCATCTCCCCCACTTGGTGAGTCCCTCCAACACTCCATCATCATGCCACCCACACAAGATGAATCATGTGAAGAGCTTGATCCAAAACATACCAACATATCCACATCTTCAAATCAAGATCCTACCATCCCATCTAGTCCACCTAAAAATCACAATCCCCCATCCATTCCATCCCATGATTCCCTTGACACTCAAGATCCAATCGCTCCATCGCATGAGCCCTTATTACTCATCGTCACAAATCCAGATCCTAGCATATCACCTAATCCCTCTCTTGATCCCTTACCACTCACTCCTCCCGATCAAGATGTTGTTTCCCCATCATCTCCATCTCATGATCCTCTATCATCACCTAACCCCACTATCCCACACCCATTTTATATTCCCTCGGGTACTCTCACATTCATCCATGGTGGTTTCCTTGCAAACGAGGAACCGAGCATATACATTACCCATCCTCCTCCACCTACTAATGGACTCGCATCATTCTTCCAACATAACAGGAATCCTACCATAGAGAGGATTCTCAAGATCATGAACTATCAAGGAAAAGGTTTAGGCCTTCATGAACAAGGTATTTTAGAGCCCATCCATGTCAAAGAAAATCCGGGTACACAAGGTCTTAAATATATCTCTCAAGACTCACAATCCAAAAATGTTGGTACAATCTCTATACGCCCTCAACAAGCCTCCTCCAAAAGAATAATAGGCTCTTCACATCACTCCTCTAAACCATTTTACGCCATCCCCCCTCCATCATATAGCCTCAAAACAACCATCCATATCCCTCCTTCATCTTCTGAATCCATGTTGGGTCCTTATGTCCCTCCATCTACCATCTCTCATCCTTCATCTACTCCATATATTTTGGGCCCTTATGTCCCTCTATCCACCATCATACATCCTCCAGCTACTAAGTCCATTTTGGGCTCTTATATCCCAAAATCATCTCCTCCATCTTGTCCTATTCATCATTTTATTCACCCATCACCTATCCATATCACCCCTCATCAACATCCCACTCTCATGCTCCCCAATCAGGATCAATAAAGACTCATACCTACACATCCTCCATCCACATATCATCCCCAAAATCCTACCTTTATCACTCCATTCATGTTTCCTCCATGTCATCCATCTCGTCATACCCATCCCATTGTCATTAAAAGCACTTTGGATGCTAAAGAAAGTACTTTGGATGCTAAAGTAAAAACACATAAATCTAAGCATCCACATGAATCTAAATCTCCTCATGTCCCCTTAGAAAGACATGTTGAAGAGAAGAAAAATCCAATCCAAAATCCAAATCAAACCCATAGGCCATAATGGACCCACCAAAGCAAAAATCAAAACCATGTGGATCCCAAAGAAAAAAGATGCAATGCCTTCAAATAAAAAATTTGTAACAACATCCAAAGTTGGTAATCCAAAAGCTAATCATACACACCCTCCATCTCCTAAATCTATTTTGGGTCCTTATGTCCCAAACTTCACTACCCTACTGGAAATGTATAGTTACAATATTTTAATATAAAGTTATAAGACAGTTGGAAACATTAAAATGTAATCACCCAAAAGGAGAGTGTTATTGGGTACATGAAGCACAACCAATGACCACACTTTATTTGTAATTAATGGGAAGTGTGGGAGCATATACAAACACTCGGTGATGAGTTTTGAGGGAAGCAAGTCGTGAAAAATGTTAGTAGAAATTTACAGTTTTGTGGCTAGAAAAATGTAGGAAGAGTTGTGGGAACACACATCAAAGGCTATGTAAAAACGATAATGATAAAACGTGGAGAAAATCATTGTTGCAGGTTGCAGTGATTGCTGCAAGCTTTGTAAAGGTTATTTATTGGAAGTTTAATATATATTGGACCCTATGTTGGTGGATGTAGCTTGGTTTTGGGTGAACCACATTAAATCTTGGTGTTCTTTTGTTGTCCATAATTTTCTTTGTTCTATTTCTCTATTTTATTGATCAAATTTGTATTTAACTAATAGAAATCTACTTTCTAACCCTAACACTTGTAACACCTAGACCAACATTTTCCTTAGGCCATGTAACCTTATAATTTCTATCTTTTTTTTATTATTTAAACATAGTCTTAAGGGTTATTCAAGTTGTATGAATGTTAAATATGCCCTAGTTAGCCTTAGATTCAAGTTTGGAGCCTTTAAGAGCTCCATTGTGTAATGTTAGGTTGTGCACTATCCATAATCATATATTTCCAATAGAGGTAATTTGATATGGAAACATCATAAAATTTGGGTGCTTAAGTGATTTCACTAGTAATAAGGATGACTTGAGCTAACATAGTAATAGGAGCGATCCTTAGACAATGGCCATTTCCCAAACACTTTTAGAAAAAAATTATAAATTGAGTTTCTCTCTATGGTCTACCTCACCTACCTATCATTTTGGTTTGGATATCTATGGGGTAATTTACAATTTTTTCACTTCTTTATTGGAGACCTCTAGATATGGAGTCAAAATTCACAAACACATAAGAGTTACACAAAACCAACACAAGATGGTCTTTACCCAATATATACATATAATCAAATATTGATTTGAAAGTAGTCAAATCCATTTGTAATGCCCTCCCCAAGATTAAGCTAATAAAATACTACAAAATAAATAAATAAGAGGAGTAAGTAATAAAATAAAATAATTAAAGATAAACTATTAAATTTAAAACTTGTCTAATGTTATGGATTAATAAAAATAATGATGAAGTCTTGTAAGCTCCAAACGAATAATTTTTCAAGTTAGATACTTTCTTTGCTAATCCAACAATTAAATTTACAAGAGGGAATAAATTAATATTAATGACCATGTCGCTAAGGAATTTTGTAATCATTACTTTATGAGGATTCCAATAATGTATACACCCAATGTTAATATAAACAAAACGAATGATTTTTTTATCTTTTTAAAATCAAACTTTACTGTTCCAACTTTATACTAATTGACAACATCATTTGTATTCATTTAAACTACACACGAACATAAAACATATTATTGAAAAGGTTAGTAATAAATTTGCACAATAACATTAACCTAACCCCAAAAGATATCATTACTCGATTATTGCCTATACCATTAAATCATAATCAAATAGGACATCTAAAATCACCAGCGAAGGCAAAATTAAGATTACATAAAGGTTGAGGTATATAATAGAATCAAATACTAAAGATGCATCGTAAGTGGTGAATCAATCTCAATCTAATTACCTTTCCAAGTGAGTTATTTAGTGCCTAATCATTCAAAATAAAGACAATAATTTAAACAATACTTTAAACCAATATTACAAACATAAACATGCAAGAAATAAGCTGACAAGAACTATACCATCCAATATTGAACACACTAATGTTATAGGACTAATAACTCAACAACTTGAGGTTGATTACTTATATTTGTAGTATACACACACAATTAAACATATAAATATAAGCATAATTCATGTCTATTTAATTCATTAACATTTGTTAGTAACTATATTTAATGGATTTAGAAGTTTTAAGGTTATAATTCACAAATTAAACCTTATTCTTTTACTTCATGACTCTACCCAAATTATTATTCTTCTTACAACACTTCTTAGGTGATTTCAATTAACAACTTTGCTTGCTATACCTAGACTCTTTTTTTGATAAATTGTTTGAATTAATAGAGATATTTTTCAACCGCTAATAAACCAAATGAATAATTAAACTTCCTAACAAGAACACAATCTTGAAAATAAAAGAATCAACAATTTGGCCCCATTATACTATTCAATCATGATGAATTACACTTCCATTACTATTCAATTATAATTCACAAATTAAACCTTATTCTTTTACTTCATGACTCTACCCAAATTATTATTCTTCTTACAACACTTCTTAGGTGATTTCAATTAACAACTTTGCTTACTATACCTAGACTCTTTTTTTGATAAATTGTTTGAATTAATGAAGATATTTTTCAACCGCTAATAAACCAAATAAATAATTAAACTTCCTAACAAGAACACAATCTTGAAAATAAAAGAATCAACAATTTGGCCCCATTATTTCTAAACACTATTCAATCAAGAATTTTACTCATGTTTCTATCTTTAACTAGAAACTAATTAAAAAAAACACAAACTATCTCATCCATTTCTGCAAACGAGTATGTTTGAAGATTTTTGTGTAATGATGAATTACACTTCCATTTGCTCTGACTCTGTTACAAAACAATACACAATGAACACAATATGCAGACGAGTATATTCACAACTTAAATTAATATGTTTTTTCATTGAGGAGTATAAGTTAACCAGCTGGTGACGAGAGGGCTTTAAGTCAGAAAATCACTCAAAACAAGCTACAGTGGATTAGGTTATACCCTGTAGACAAGGTCATGACTTGCTGAAACAAAAGCCCCTAAATTCAGCGAGCCCAAAAACTAGAGATATGTTTCCTCAACAATCTTTTATTTTCAACATGCCCGTTCTAAGGTGCCTCGAACAGCAAGAGTTAGAAGAAATCTCTTCGAGCATTACAAGAGAAGCAAAATTCCATCACTCCGAATTCAAAACACAGTACCTAAACCCTAGGATACAAATAATAGCAGACTGGTAAAGTGAGAATAATATCTTTAACTAGAAACTAATTAAAAAAAACACAAAGTATCTCATCCATTTCTGCAGACGAGTATGTTTGAAGCTTTTTGTGTAATGATGAATTACACTTCCATTTGCTCTGACTCTGTTACAAAACAATACACAATGAACACAATATGCAGACGAGTATATTCACAGCTTAAATTAATATGTTTTTTCATTGAGGAGTATAAGTTAACCAGCTGGTGACGAGAGGGCTTTAAGTCAGCAAATCACTCAAAACAAGCTACAGTGGATTAGGTTATACCCTGTAGACAAGGTCATGACTTGCTGAAACAAAAGCCCCTAAATTCAGCGAGCCCAAAAACTAGAGATATGTTTCCTCAACAATCTTTTATTTTCAACATGCCCGTTCTAAGGTGCCTCGAACAGCAAGAGTTAGAAGAAATCTCTTCGAGCATTACAAGAGAAGCAAAATTCCATCACTCCGAATTCAAAACACAGTGGCCAAACCTAGTCCGATGATGATGCCAGGCGAGCAGAGGAAGGTGCACACCTAAGCGATACGACACGTGCGGCCCAATCTCTCCTACTGTTGCGACTTACATAATTTATTCCCAAGTCTTACTATTAGACCCTATATCTACTTCGGAGAGGTGATATTAAAAAAAAAAACCATTATTAACTACACCCATGCATTCCATTTATTCCCTCACTGTCATTGGCAAGGTTAAGCAAATGCTAAATACGGATTTCAGTAGTGTAAGGCAATATTTTTCCTTCTACAATATACTACAGGTGCATTCAGTTTATGAACAGGTCTAACTGCAACAGAGTGTCCTCAGATCCTTAATTAGAGAATGCAGATTATAAATTATGAAGAAAATTAATTACAATTTGGAATCATTCAAAGAGATCTTGGCCATAACTGCTCAATTGGATGGACAAATTTGTAAAGACCAGCATTTCAACCATAACAACTATCAAAAATCCCTTCCAATTGATTTTTACTGTTATAATATCCTGTACTGTCATTCCGACAATTGCTAAGACTATCATTTATGCTATCACAGTGTACAGCTCACACGGAATCTGTTGCGAGATACTTACTCAGAATCGACCCCGTTGGTTGAAGTTTAAATACTGTAATGGCGTCCAGAATTTTCTTGAAAGAGCTTCCACCAGGAGTCGAGGATTCTTTTTCTCTGTTTCCTGGGTCCTTTCTTGTTGGATTTCACATTGCTTCTACAGTACTTACTGTTTCCTGCTATGTTTTTGCTATTATTGTTGTGGTGGTGGTGTTTTGTTTTGCTTGTAAGAATGGATGTTTTGGATATAGATTGGAAGAACATTGACAGTAGATTTGTGAGGGATGAGTTTTATGAAGATATTCGGGCACCCAAATGGTTGGACTTCTTGGCACTGGAGGAACCTGTGGATGATGATACCTGGTTCTGCAAGCCTGGTATGGTTTTTCAATCCATCTAATAAAAGGTCTTGAGTGTATTTAGTTTTTAAGCCATGCATTTGAACTTTTGTGCATGAAAAGTCAAATGGGATAGCCTTGCATGGTCTAGGACTCATAACTTTAATAAAACATAAGTGATTTTATCTGCTAGGATTTGTTCACAAAAAGATTTTTGGACTGTTCCTATGGCTCAATGCTTTGGAAAGCATGTGGTGATTGAAGAATTTTATGATGGGAATGGAAATTTGTATTGCAGATTGTAATCATCCGAGGACTGCAGCCAGCTTGTTGGATGCTCCATTATTTGAGTCGCCAAAGGTTTTGATTTTGTTTTTCATTTCAGAGTTAGTATTCCTGTATTTGGAATTGATTTTTTACAGAATTATCTTTATTCACTAACAAGATCCTAACATGTAGCAGGTAAAACAGCCTAGATCTTTTAGGTCTACTTTAGTGGCAAGCATTTCCAGCAATACACCAGTAGGGGACAGGATTGCAAGGTGTGTATTTCTTTTATCATATTGATCATTCAAATCTGTCTGTCTCTTTTATGTATCATCCAATTAATTGATATGTTGGGAAGTTGAACCTATTTCTTTACTTGTGTAGTACATTGAATTGCAAGAAAACCAGGGGTCCATTGTCGACTGCAGAAACTTCTTTGTACGAATTGAAGGCAAAGGAAAATGCATCAAGGAATTTAAAGAAGCCATCACCTACAGATAGAAACAAACATGCATCCAGAACAGGGAAATACCTTCCAGGTGCTGAAAATGATAATCCTAATTGTGCATGTAGCGAGAAGAAAAAGACTAAAAAGTAAATAGCTTATAATACTACTACTCCAGTAAAAACCCCTGAAAGCAGTGAGAAGAAAGGGGTTAGAAGCCCTACCCGGATCACTAAAGTAACATCTAACAAAACTTCTACAAGTGATAATCAAAGTTCATCTCTGAAATCTGGTTAAGCAACTAAGGACACTTTTCCATTATTTGAGTTGCCAAAGGTTTTGATTTTGCTTTTCAATTCAGAGTTAGTATTCTTGTATTTGGAATTGATTTTTTACAGTATCATCTTAACTCACTAACAAGATCCTAACATGTAGGTAAAACATCCCAGATCTTTTAGGTCTACATCAGCGGCAAGCATTTCCAACAATACACCAGTAGGGGATAGGACTACAAGGTGTGTATTTCTTTTATCATATTGATCATTCAAATCTTTCTCTATCTTTTCTGTATCATCCAATTAACTTGTGTAGTACACTGAATTGCAAGAAAACCAGGGGTCCACTGTCGACTGCAGAAACTTCTTTGTACGAATTGAAGGCAAAGGAAAATGCATCAAGAAATTTAAAGAAGCCATCACCTACAGATAGAAACAAACATGCATCCAAAACAGGGAAATACCTTCCAGGTGCTGAAAATGATAATCATAATCATGCATGTAGCGAGAAGAAAAAGACTAAAAAGCAAATAGCTTATAATACTACTACTCCAGTAAAAACCCCTGAAAGCAGTGAGAAGAAAGGGGTTAGAAGCCCTACCCGGATCACTAAAGTAACACCCAACAAAACTTCTACAAGTGATAATCAAAGTTCATCTCTGAAATCTGGTTCAGCAACTAAGGACACTTTTCCATTATTTGAGTCGCCAAAGGTTTTGATTTTGCTTTTCAATTTAGAGTTAGTATTCCTGTATTTGGAATTGATTTTTTACAGTATCATCTTAACTCACTAACAAGATCCTAACATGTAGGAGGTAAAACAGCCCACTTCAGCGGCAAGCATTTCCAACAATACACCACTAGGGGACGGGACTGCAAGGTGTGTATTTCTTTTATCATATTGATCATTCAAATCTTTCTCTATCTTTTCTGTATCATCCAATTAATTGATATGTTGGGAAGTTGAACCTATTTCTTTACTCGTGTAGTAAACTGAATTGCAAGAAAACTAGGGGTCCACTGTCGACTGCAGAAACTTCTTTGTACGAATTGAAGGCAAAGGAAAATGCATCAAGGGATTTAAAGAAGCCATCCCCTACAGATAGAAACAAACATGCATCCAGAACAGGGAAATACCTTCCAGGTGCTGAAAATGATAATCCTAATTGTGCACTTAGTGAGAAGAAAAAGACTAAAAAGAAAATACTTTATAATACTACTACTCCAGTAAAATCCCCTGAAAGCAGTGAGAAGAAAGGGGTTAGAAGCCCTACCCGGATCACTAAAGTAACATCCAACAAAACTTCTACAAGTGATAATCAAAGTTCATCTCTGAAATCTGGTTCCGCAAATAAGGGCAGTTTTTCAGCAGGTTACATCTTTGGTAAAACCCCAAGGAAAGATTTTTTGACACATCCTTCAGAGTTTTGCTCTAAAGTGAATAAACTTGCATTGTATGGAGGTCAGAAAGATTCTGCCAAACAGTCCAACATGGCCTTTAAACATGACAGCAATATAGGCAGTGAGGAGAAAAGCAAATAGAATCAAGATGACAAGATTAACTGCTCAT
>VDFB02181005.1:0-17707 GCA_007258455.2 Sequoia sempervirens | reverse complement strand
ATGAAGCATGAAGCATAAAGTAACTTCATGCATTAAGGAAATTCAATTAGAAGAAATAACACATTGCGGAATTGATAGAAGCGAAGGGCGAATGAAGAACAGGGGGCATTTTTTGACTCCAAAAGTTTCAAGCGAGAAATATAGTAAGCTCTTTGCGCCTTGACTTTTGTAGTTTTGACTTATGCAATTTTTGAAGAATGGAAGCCACTAGTTCAGGAAAATTGAAGGGGAGAAAACATGGGGAAAGTAGTCAGTCTAGAGGGAAAAAATAGAAAACTGAAATTGATCTAGAGGGCACTGAGCGAAAGATAAGCCAAGATCTTATCGACCAATTACCTGGCTCTGGACCTAAAGCCAGGTGATTTGCACAACTTAGGGCATAAGTGGATAAACTAGATGAAAAATGTAAGCTCATAGGAGATATTTGGACACCAATAAGAGGCTATGAACTTTTTAGTTTTCATTACTATCGGAGAAATCGTTTTGAACTAGTATGTAATCCATGGAAGCTTAATCTAGGAAAGCTGGTCTGCCCTAATGTATTTTTCAATGTTGAATTGGTGAGATTGTTGGCCGCTCATTATAATTCAAAACTCAAAGTCATCTGTGACCCATCCGGGAAACCATTGATACAAATATCAGAAGATGCAATAGGTGAGCTTTTCAAATTGGAAGGGGTTTGCAATGAGAAAATCATATGTGAAGAATTAGAAAGGGAATTTGGGAGGATGAACACAACTTATAAAGGTTGGAGGTTGCCACTGCACAAAATTAGACAGGGCGAAAAACTAGTTCCACTAGAGGATAGTGATGGACCCCCCTTCCATGTTGATATTTTTGAACCCTATATGAAGTATACTTATTTCTCGGTAGGCCAAGTATTAGGAATGGAAGTCCTAGAATATATGTCAATCGTTCCTATGATAATTTCAATAGATATTTAGTATCATAACTCTAGACCTTTTGATTATGCCTCATACATTTTTAAGGGGCTTGATTCTGGGTTGATGGCAGTGAAAAGTGGAGCCTCTATCTTACATCTTAGGCATTATTCATTTTTGATGCACATAGTGTTTTATTTTGGACAGGAGTTAGGGTTGTCGCCTCAACAGATGAGAATTTCCCAATTTGATAAGGAAGGTATGTCATTACCTATTCAATTATGGACTGCTATTTGGGATAACAGGTTTGCTAATTCTTGTTTTATACACTTTGAGGAGTATTTTGTAAAACCATTGTACAAATTCTATAATCATCCATGTGCTTATTCTCCATCTAATGAGATAAAGAGGTTTCTCAGGCCTAAGGACTTCAATGGGCCAATTAATCACAATTGGGGGGATTGGTATTGTTTGGATGATGCTACCATGATTAGGGTTTATGATTTGAAGATGCCCCATTCATTTTGCCTAAAACAGTCCCAGACAGGATTGCATACTTGGAAATTGTTAGGCAGATGGACTTTTCCAGTGTTATGAATTTGAGCTCCTTTGGAAAATAGGCTTTCATGCCCAGTACGTTGTGCTTCGGTGATTTTACTGTATTGGTGAAGGAAGGGTACAATTTGATTCTTGATAAGCTACTACAATACAACATGAAAAGAGGACCACCTAGAAATAATTTTGATCCAAAAGGGTATATCGATTCTGCTAGACAAAAGATAAACTTTGGAGGATATCAAAATGTACCCTATCAGTTTGATGATATGATCAGGAACCTGGAAGCTGAAGAAGTAGAAATGGTGGTAGAAAAATATAATCAAGGGTTACAAGATACATAGCTGTTATCTTTTGGGGAAGAGGCATCTGAGGGTAATGTGCCACAGGGTCAATCCAATAAGATGTCAAGATTGAAAACTCAGGACTACACCCGCCCTGCTAGGGAATTAAATGTGGAAGAGAGTATAGATATAGATGCAAGGCATGTGGAGTATAAGTCATTTGTATCAGATAATGAATTTATAAATTCTCCAAAATTTAAAGCATTCTTGTATAACAAAAAGGAAAAGAGATAAGAGAAATGGTTGATAATGTTACGCCAAGTAATGAGGAACAACTATTGAAGGACCTAAAGATGAGTGTGGATAGAGAGATGGCGGGTATGACCCCTAAGAAGGGAAGGAGAATGTTAGAGAATGCTGGTGTTATGATCTTTCCAAGGTTGGATCTCAATTTTGCATTAGTCTTTGATAGTTTTTTGAAGGACAGTAATGCTACACACAAGCTCGGCTCAAAAAAGGTGACAAAAGTATATGCAAGGTCAAAATACAATCTAGATGAAGGGTCATTGATGATTTGGGCCTTGTATCCACCTCACAGGAAATCAGTTGTCATTGATATTGAGAAAGCATTCGGGCATGTTATGAATCTAAAGGTTTGGGAGGCTGATCCTGTGGCAACTGCAGAGACTGGAATCAATGTAGAAAAACTGAACAAAGCTCAAATACATATGTTAATCAAGGAAAGAGAAATGTACAAAATGAATAATGAGAGGATGTTGAGAGAAAATGACTGCCTGAAAGATTTGTTAGGAGTTACAATGAAGTCAACCAAGCTACTCACTCATGGTGAAAATTCACAAGAAAAAGATCATTGGGAAGGATCAAGTGCATATTCTCAAGGGAAATATGATGCACTTGTAGCAGTAATTAAGAAAAGACAAGCCAGTCTAACAACTTGGTTGAATAAGCTCTAGGGAACACACTCACATAACTTTGTTGCATTGCGAGAACATGAAAGAATGGATGGTAGGATTCTGGAGAAGCTTCAAGAAATAAACTAGAGGGATGTTTCTGATAATGTAGCAATTGAGGCTGCAAATCATCTTGTGAACAAGCACAAAGACTTCTTTGAAGAATTGCGCGGGGATGCGCAGGGATTAATTGATGCCACCAAAAAGGGATTGACTGCATTCTTCGATGATAGAGGAAAATAAAAAGAAATGACTAGGTGGAAAGGTGAAAGTGAATCAATATTGCAAGAAATTGTGAAGACAACTACCGCGAAAGATACAACACTAGATGAAGCATGGGAAAAAAATAAAAAGATGGTGAAAATGGAGATCACGATCCATAATGCATTGGGAGATGCAGATACACATGAGCGCTGGGACTACTTGGACCACTTGTCAAAGATTCATTTGTGGCTTAACAGAGCCTAATTACTTCTTTTTAATTATTTGTTGTTTTAACATAAGACATTTATGAAAGGACGTGTCCTTTTGAGCAGTTGATGTATAAATATCCATTTTTGGTAGCAAATAGCGAATATTGAATAGGAGAAAGATACAGTAGATTACAATGTTTTGCAATTATGATACTATGATGCATGTTTGAAACTATGGAGATATCAATGAAAATCGTTTAATGTGGTGGTGTATTTCTGGTATTAGTTGTTTGTTGTGTTAATTGAAAGTATTACTGAAGTTGTCTCCAAGGTTGATGTTTTCTAGTTATTTAAATTGATATAACAAGCTTATATTCAGTTTATCGGTGCACACTTGTTGTATCTGTATGGTTGATTAATTGGTTCTTTCAAGAAAAGATTAAATCCTTTTAGTTGATCATAGTAATTAGGGAATCTCATTTGGATCATTAAGAAAAACTTGGTAATCATATTCTTGCATGTTTATACAAGTTATAAACTCAAATTTATTTTCCAAACAATTAGAGTATCTGCTAGAAAGAAGTTACTCATTTTATATTTCTCATTTGACTCCACATACCCAATAAGGCATTAGTCTATACATTTTCATCATTTAGGTTTCACTCATTTTTACATCTGTTAAATTGAACATATTAAGTTTTAGCCTTGATATTGCTATACAATCTATACCAAAATAAAATTCATTTATCCACTCCCATTTTCCATTGTGGATGAATTATTTTAGGAAATAAAAACAAACCGTCTGCCTCATTCATATAGGTATACCCGCCTCGGTCTAGCAGGACTTGAAGAGAAGAAGGTCTAAACCATTTTGGCCTTGTTTGTTACCCTGAAACGTACCAAGAGATTGGCAACCTCTTGAGGAATTTCGCCTGCGTTTTTGAGAGATAACATCTCCCTCCCTCTATCTCTCTCCCACTCCCTCCCTCTCTCTCTCTCTCAAGTATCTTCAATATCCTACCCCCTCTCCCTCTCTTAGGTCTCTCTCTCACTCACTCACTCACTCCCTCTATCTCTCTCCCTTAACCCTAAGCCCTAAATGCTAAACCCTAAACCCTTGAGCCCTTTACCCTCTACCCTTTACCCTCCCTTCCTTTATCTCTCTCTCTCTCTCTCAAGTCTCTCCCTCCTAGCACAGCTCCCTCTCTAAGGTCTCTCTCTCTCTCACTCACTCACTCACTCTATCTCAAGTCTCTCCCTCCTACCCCTTCTCCCTCTCTTAGGTCTTTCTCTCACTCACTCACTCACTCACTCACTCACTCACTCCCTCTATCTCTCTCCCCTCCACCCTTAAACCATCTACCCTCTGCCCTTAACCCTCCCCCTCTATCTCTCTCCCCACTCCTCCCTCTCTCTCTCTAAAGTATCTTCCAATATCCTACCCCCTCTCCCTCTCCCAAGGTCTCTCTCCTCACTCACTCCTCCCTCTATCTCTCTCTCCTTAACCCTAGACCCTAAGCCCTAAACCATAAACCCTCTACCCCTCTACACTTAACCCTCCTTCAGCTATCTCTCTCTCTCTCTCTCTCAAGTCTCTCCCTCCTAGCACCACTCCCTCTCTCTAGGGTCTCTCTCTCCTCACTCTATCTCAAGAGTCTCTCCTCCTACCCCTTCTCCCTCTCTTAGGTCTTTCTCTCACTCACTCCCTCTATCTCTCTCCCCTCCACCCCTAACCCTAAACCCTTAAACCATCTACCCTCTACCCTTAACCCTCCCTCCCTCTATCTCTCTCCCACTCCCTCCCTCTCTCTCTCTCTCAAGTATCTTCAATATCCTACCCCCCTCTCCCTCTCTTAGGTCTCTCTCTCACTCACTCACTCCCTCTATCTCTCTCCCCTTAACCCTAAACCCTAAACCCTAAACCCTAAACCCTTAAACCCTCTGTTAGCTCTCAAAAACATAGGTTTGAACCATGAAAGGTTGCCAAGCTTTCACAACATTTTAGGGTAACAGAACAAGGTTTGAAAGAATTAAACCTTCTACTCTCCAGGTGCTGCTAGACCTAGGCGAGTGTGCCTATAATAAATGAAGCAGACTTGATTGTTGATCTTATCTTCATGCCGTGATTTTTCCACGATGGAAAATTGAAATGGACAAAATAAAACAAATTTGGTATATATTGTATACCAACATTCAAAACTAAACCCTAATATGCTCAGTTAACAGATGTAAAAAAGTATGAATGAAATAAAATGATGGAAACGGTGAGACCAGTGCCTTATATAACATACGGAGTAAAATGAAACCTTAAACAACTGACTTCTTTCTGGAGGTTATTCAAATTGTTTGGCATAGTTTGTTTATAAATAGTATAAACATGCAAGATCGTGATTATTAAGTTCTTCTTACTGATCTAAATGAAATTCCTTGATTACTGTAATTAATCAAAAGGATTTAATCCTTCCTTGAAAGAACCTATCAAACAATCACATAGATACGGAAAATACGTACTGATAAACCAGACATAAACTTGTTATGTTGATCTAAATAACCAAGAAACATCAATTTTAGAGACAACTCAAATAATTCTTTCAATAGGCACAACACAACAATTGACACTAGAATATGCCAGCAAATCAGATGATTTTCATTGATATCTCCATAGCTTCAAAACATACATTAGAGTCTCAACCCTGTGAAACATGGTGTTCCGCCGTATTTTCTATTCTCTATCCTATTCTACCTATATCCCCCACATATTGTTTTCAAAATGAATATTTATACATTGAGAATATGAAAGGATGCATCCTTTCGGAAATAGAAAATACATATTATAAAACAAAAGATAGAGAATAAATAGGCTCTATTTAGCCATAAGCGAGTCTTGTTGAGGTGGTCCAAATAATCCTGGTGCTCATATGTGTCTGCATCTCCAACAACATTCCGGACCGTAACTTCCATTTTGACCATTTCCTCATTTTGCTTACTCACTTCTTCCAATGCTGTATCCTTTGCAGAAGCTATCATCATGATTTCACTCAGCATTGACTCACATTCATTTTTCCATCCGGTGGCCTCTTTCAAATCCCCATTATCATCAGAAAATGGAATTACAATTTTCTCAGCAGCTGCAATTAACCCCTGTTCATCCCCTTGCAATTCATCATAGAAATTTCGATGGCGATTGATTATGTGATTTGCAGCTTCAAGTGCAGAACTGCTAGCTTCATGACTTTGAGCCAACTCATGAAATTTCTCCATGATTCGTCCATCCATCCTTGTGTGCTCCTTCAATGCAGCAAGAGTATGAGAGTATTTTCCCCACAATTTATTCAACTAGGATGTCAAATGATCCTGCCTCTTCTTGACAATTGCAACAATAGCATCATGCTTTCCTTGAGAATAAGCACTTGACCCTACCCAGTGGTCTTTTGCCTGAGAGCTTTCTCCTTGAGTGATCATTTTGGTTGTCCCCATTGAAACACCAACCAAATATTTGAGTCTATCATTTTCTCTTAGCAATTTCTCATTATTTACTTTATACATTTCTCTTTCTTTTATCAACAGCTGAATTTGTGCTTTATTCAACTTTGCAATATTCACCCCAATATCTGTAGTAGCTACAGGATCAACTTCTCCAGCTTTTAGAGTCAAGACATGGCCAAATGCCTTCTCTGTATCAAGTACCATTGATTTCCTGTGGGGTGGGTACAAAGCCCATATCAACATTGATCCCTCATCAGTATTATACTTGGAGCCCGTATACACTTCTGTCACCTTTTCATTATCAAGCTTATGAGTAGCATTACTGCCCTTCAAGAAACTATCAAAGACCAATGTAGAATTCAAATCAAGGCCAGGAAAGATCATGACACCAACATCCTCCAACATTTTCCTCCCTATTTTAGGAGTCATATTTGTCATTTCATCATCCACACATTTTCTCAGTTGAGCCAACAATTGTTCCTCATTTCCAGAAGTGATATCATCAACATTCTCTCTTATCTCCTTCCCCTTCTGCTTGTACAAGAATTCCTTGAACTCCGGGGAATGTATAAACTCATCATCAAAAACAAATGATCTGTACTCCATGTGCCTTGTATCAACATCACCACTTTCAATACTTTGTTCTCTAACTGGGAAAACATATTGCTGAGTCCTCATCCTGGATACCTTATCAGTCCTACCCTGTGGCACATTAGCTCTTGGTGTTTCTTCATCTCTAGAAGACAATAGCTCAATATCATGTAACCCCTAGTTATATCTTTCAACTACAATTTTTGCTTCATCTTCATCCAGATTTCTGATCATATCATCAAAAGGATAGGGTACATGCTGATAACCTCCAAAATTAATCCTTTCCTTGACTGAATTGATATATCCCTCAGGGTCAAATTTTTTCCTAGTTGGTCCTCTTTTCATGTTATAGTGCAACAATCTGTCAAGAATTGAATTATATCCCTCTTTAGCGAACACAGTGAAATCTCCAAAACATAAAGTACTAGGCATAAAAGCCTGCTTCCCAAAAGAACTAAAATGCATCACACTACTGTAATCCATTTGTCTGACAATTTCCAAGTATGCAACCCTGTTTGGAACTGTCCTTGGAAAAATGAAAGGAGCATCTTCAAATCCATACACTCTGATTACTGTAGCTCCCTCTAAACAATACTAGTCTCCCTAATTATGGTCAATTGGCCCATTGAAGTCTTTAGGCCACAGGAATCTTTTGATCTCATCAGTCAATGAATAGTTACAAAGATAATGATACAATCTATACAATGTATTTACAAAATACTCCTCAAGATGAATAAAACTAGAACCGGCAGACCTGCTATCCCAAATGGTAGTCCACAACTAAATAGGCAATGCTTCACCCTCCTTACCAATCTGAGAAATTCTCATTTCCGGAGGCCACACCCCTATCTCTTGTCCGATGTATAGCACTAAGTGTATCAACAATGAATAGTTTCTGAGGTGAACAATCGAAGCTCCACCCTTTATAGCCATCAATCCTTAGTCAAGCTCCTTAGAAATATATGAAGCATAATCAAATAGCCTGGAGTTGTGATATTGAATGTCTGCTGCAATGGCCATTGGCACCATTGACATGAATTTTGGGGCATCCATCCCCAACACCTGACACACTGAAAAATATGTATATTTCATATAGGGTTCAAACAAATCTACATGATAGGGAGGCCCCTCACTATCTTCCAGAGGTTCTGGCTTGTTACCCTGTTTAACCTTATGAATTGGTAACCTCCAACCCTTGTAACTTGTATCCATTCTGGAAAATTCCTTCTGCAACTCTTCACAATTGATTTCCTCATCGCAAAACCCTTCCACTTTGAAACCTCACCAATTCCTTCTTTTGACACATGTATCTATGGTTTTCCAGAAGGATCACATATTGCTTTATGCTTTGGATCATAATGACCAACAAGCAATTTTACCAATTCAACATTAACAAATACATTAGGGCACACCGATTTCCCTACATTCAACTTCCATGGATTATGGACTGGCTCAAAACGATTCCTCCTATGATAGTGGAAATTGAAAAGGTCGTACCCTCTTACAGCAGTCCAGACATCACCTATGAACTTGCATTTGTCATCCAGCTTGTCAACTTTTGCCCTAAGCTGTGTGGACCTTCTAGCTTTAGGCCCTGAACCAGGTAGTTGATCAATGAGGTCTTGGTTTAGTTTCCTTTCAGTGTCTTCATGCTCTGTATCAGTCCTTTGTTTCTTTCCCTTTGACTGACTACTCTCATCAGGATTTCTACCCTTACCCTTTCCAGAACCAGAAGACTCCATTTTCAAACTTACAGAATCAAAATGTGAAAATCAGAGAAGCAATTACTTACAATATTCTACTTGAGCTCCTCAGACTGAAAAAATGTCTCGGTTCTCTATTCAGCACACCAATTCACTAGCAATCAATTTAGAAATGAGGAATTGATTAAAACATTACTGTTTTATCCCATCACGCCATTAATGAAGCACAAATGAAACCACCTTTGAAACTGGCACTGTCACATCAAATGTCCTTTCGATGAGAAAAATTCAAATTTGGGGTGAAATCCCTTTTACACGTTTATTTCATCATTCACCAAGACACTCTGTGGTCTTACCGACACTTGGAATCAACTTGATGACTAATGCTTCTACTTTTCATGTTGCTGTGACAATTCAAAGTTGGGGAAACATCTCATAGATATCATGGAACAATACCGATATGTATTCTTCAAAGCATTTTCCAATCATTGAGAGATTAATGTTCTTCACACCGACTGAAATCCTTTATCTTTATGTTCTTCGCTATAACCTACAGATGTCGGGGAAACCTCTTGCAGACTTCATCTTGTTTCAACGAAAGTCTTTATTTACATTGGGTCGCCAAGACAAATTTTTACTCTTGCCGATGCAATCTTCATTTCATCCGCTTTGCTGTGACTTTCAAAGTCGGGGAGATGTTATGTAGATATCTTTGCATCTTACCGATATGTACTTTTCAATGTATTTTCATTTGCTAAGACAAAATCACCCTTTCACCGATGAATTCTCATTTCGGTGTGTCCACCAAGTTCTCTCACCGAAGAAATAAACCCAAGCAATAAAACAATACTCTCGGCAAGACAATGAACCCTCGGGAAGACACATACTGACACCAAATGTCTTACCGAAATCACTCCTGCATATTACTCCTATTTGGAAAAACTCACCCCTAACTATCTGTCGGTATAATATTCATACTTCAGTGAAACTTATGTCGAAAAGTTCTTCTCCCGGTGATACATATCTTCATCAGTATAAGATTTGAATCGGCAAGACTGTATAGCTTCTCACCAAGAGCTTTTGAATACCCTTGAAATTGGTTCGGCCAAAAAACAACCACTCCACTAAGACCTTCCCCGATACACACAAGTCTTACCGAGACATCTGTTTGCAAGTCAATTGGTAAGACAAAATGATTTTGTTATGAGTTCATGCTGATACCAATCGGTTTGGCCGAAACAAACCCTTTTTGTGCATTAGTCGGTATGAAATATGACATTCGCCCTGACATTACACCGATGCCCCAACATATGCCGATACATTTTTATAGATGCCTGTCGGCAAGAAAAAATAATTCGCCGAAACATTATCCCAAACACCTTTAGCTTGACTGATATACTTCCACATGCAGCGGTCGGCGAAACACAATGTATTTGCCATGACTTCACTCCGAAAATGATTCCCTTTGCCGAAATGACTCCTTTTGTCGCCGAAACAAGAAAATCGTCCTGTCGATAGTCTGCAACAAACATATATTAGTGAAAAATCAGATCGGGGAGACTTCTACTATGTCTTGCCGATTTGGGTTTTTTAATAAAAAATGAAGGACTTAATGGATCAAATGGATTTTATGACAGAAAATAAGCAAGACAATACAAAGAGGGACTTTCATGCTTATGATGAGGACTCAATGCTGAAATTCTTGAATGCAATAGACTGTAAAAATTTCAAAATTTTACAGTTCTAATAGTGGCTCCGTCTGGGGATGAATGATAGTGAGATCATTACAAGGATTCAGATTTCTGGGTGAGCAGACCAAAATCAAAGTGATGGAACATGTGAGCAGGCTGGAACACACGGCAATAGCAATGAATGAGACCCTACACTACTGTACATGGAATAATTTATTTCAAAAGAAGGAAAATCATGATTGTCCATGTATATGCAATTCCTGTTCCTTTTATTTCCTAAACTACTGTGCATGGAAAAGAATTTCAAAGAGGATCATCAAGAATTGCCCATGCACTGGCAACCCTTAATCCTTTGTGTTACTTCAGGAGAAAAAATGTTTCAGAAATTGCCCATGTATAGGCAATTCCTAATCCTCACCAGCCACATTCTACAAATAGTACGAGTCTTCACCCTTCTTTCCAACCACCACAAAAGGCCCCAACCATAAGGCTTCAAACTTCCCATGTTTTCCCTTTTCCTGGCACCTTGCATTCCACATCAGTACCAGATCACTTTCTCCAAATTTCCTATCCTTTGATTTTTTGTCAAATAAATATTTCATCTTTGTCTACAACTTTATGTTTTGATTTTGAGCCACTCTCCTTATTTCATCCAATTCAGCTAGCTGCTCCATTCTCTCCTCCATGGGTTCAGGAATATCCAAATCTTCCTGAAGAACAAACTTGTAAACTAGTAACAAGTTCTGCAAGGGCATCCTGGCCTATGTTCCATACACTAACTCAAATGGGGACTTCCCAATTGCCTTCTTCACCGTAATTCTATAAGCCCATATAGCCAATCTTAATTTTGAATCCCAAGCCTTCTTATTTTGACCTTACATCCTTCTTATAATCTTCAGAAGACTCTTATTACTAGATTCTGCTTGTCCATTAGCTTGTGGATGATAAGGGGCTACATATGAAATGGTAATACCATATGTGCTACAGAAGCCTCTGAATTCATCTGATCTAAAACACATCCCGTTGTCAGTAATGAACCTCAATGGTGTACCAAATCTAGTAATGATATTATCCATCAAGAATTGTGTCACCACCTTACTTGTAGCTTGTTTAGTTGGGATAGCCTCTACCCACTTGGTGAAATAATCAATGGCCACCAATATCCACCTATGTCCACCACTTGATTTTTCTTGTATCTCTCCGATGAAATCAATTCCCCATTGATGAAAAGGGGCATTAGCCTGTAAAGGTCATAATGGCAAAGCTCCCTGATACTTCAATTTTCCAGAGAACTTATGGAAAGCTTCATATTTTCTCACATATGCAAAAGAGTCATTAAAAATCTTAGGCCAATAATAGCCTACTCTGAGAATTTTATGAGCAGTTGTCTTTGCTGAGTAATGCCCTCCACAAACTCCTTCGTGCATTTCACTCAAAACATGTTTAGATTGAAATTCATCCAGACACAACAATAATGCACCATCCCTATTTTTCCAAAATAAATCTCCATCCATAAAAACATATTTAGACGCTTGCAACTTCAGCGTTCTTCTCTGGGTGTCACTCATTCCCTCTGGACACTTCATGTATTTAAGATAATACATGATATCTGTATACTATTGAGTATGCTCAATGCTTACAATTACATCTTCTTCTATATTGCAAATCTGATTTGCTTCAATATTTACCTCTGCCATTAGTTTAGCCAAACCCTGACCTCTGACTAGTTTAGTAATTTGAATCTCGAAGTCAAATTCTTGAACTTTGTTGATCCACTTGCATCTTTTACCTGTTACTTCAGATTGTGTCAAGATATCCTTGACAGCTGCATGAGGAACATATGCAACTACCTTTGCTCCAACAAGATATGGCTTGAAAGCTTTTACAACTTTCACCAGTGCAAATGCTTGCTTTTCCATTATATCATACTTTAGTTTAGAACCCTGTAATGACTTACTGAAAAAAGATATCGGCTGCTCATGACCGTCTTCATTCTTCTGTAGCATGACAGCTGCAACAGTATGCATTGAGGCAAATGAAAAGATCTGGAAAGTTTTCGAAAAGTCAGGCGACTTAAGAATGGGATCCTCCTTGATGGCTCGTTTTATAGATACAAAAGCTTCCAAGGCCTCTGCAGTCCATTCTATCTTTTGTCCTTTCCTCAACATTCTTGCTATGGGTTTAACAATCTCAGCAAAGTTAGAGACAAACCTTCTAACAAAGTTAATCTGTCCAAAAAATGACTGTATCCCCTTAACAGTTTTAGGGACAGGGATTTTATCAATAGCCTCCACCCATTCAGGGTCTATCCTAATCCCTTCCTTTGAAACAATGTGCCCCAAAAGCTTACCCTCCATGACAGCAAAATTACATTTCTTGGGGTTTAAGCTAATACCATATTCAAGGACTTTTATAAATACCTTTTCCAAATGATGAACATGATCTTCAGCCTTCTTAGTAAGCTGTGAGATCGTCCTGATACACCACCATGAGAAAATTGATCAAATCAACAAAAGCCACATCCATGGCTCTTTGAAAAGTCGCCCCTGCATTAGTGAGACCAAATGGCATCCTCAGATAAACATATGTTCCCCAAGGGGTTGTAAATGCAGTTTTGTACTATTCAGACTCCTTAACTTTAACCTGATTATACCCTGAAAATGCATCGATCATGGACAACAATTCGCAGCCTATTACCTTGTGTAATATGGCCTCCATATTAGGCAAAGGATAATTATCTTTAAGGGACGCTATGTTTAGATTGATGAAATCTACACATAATCTGATATCTCCATTTTTCTTTCTAACATGGACTAGATTTGACACCCAGGTTGAATGTCTGATTGGATTAATGATTCCACCATCTCTTAGCTTCGCCAACTCCTCCTGCATTTTAGGTTCTAGAGTTGTATTTATAGGCCTTTGCTTTTGTCTGAATGGTTTAGCATCTGGCTTCAATGGTATTTCATGCTAAAACAAGTCTTCTCTATATGCTTTCAAATCTTCATAAGACCAAGCAAATACATGTTTATACTTTCTCAACAATTCAATCAGCATTTTTCTAATCACAGGACTGATCTTTCTACTTATGTACACCTTTTTTGGTGCCATCTCAGTTCCCAAATTAATTTCTTCAATGTCATCCCTCCCAACTGGTATTTGCTTCATTAAAGACTGATCACTTCCTTCATATACCCTCTCTAATGCCACCAAGCCTTTAGGAATCTTATTTGTTTTAAGCTGCAAGATCTCTTTTCCAAATACTGTCTCTTTTCCATCAACTTCTTCAACAAAGGCATTGAAGTCAATCTCTTGAGCCTCATACTGGTCTATACAGTGAAGGAATTTGAAAAGATCAGTGTCATCATTAAAGACTTGTCAGCTATACACATTATCAGGCACAACAGGCCTTGTCTTAAATTCAATTTGGGACACTCTAGCCAATGTAACATCATCTCTCTTCAACGCTATATTAGCTAGAAAATCTGCCATTATATTCTTTGATCTATCTACCCAGTCAATCGAGAAAGCATCAAACAACTCTATTGTATCCCATACAACATTTCTATATTGCTTTAGTCTTTTGTTTTTACTGTATACTTCACCTTAATTTGCGAGACAACTAACTTTGAATCTCCTAGAACAGCCAACAACTTTATTTTATGCTTCACCACTATATTCAATCCAGTTAACAAAGCTTCGTACTCCACCACATTATTTGTGCATTCAAAAGTTAACAAGAATGAATACTTAAATGTATTACCTTCAGGTGAAACAAATAATATCCCAGCTCCATTGCCTTCTTGGCTACAGGCTCCATCGAAATACATCTTCCACACACCATTGTGGTTTCTTGCAACATGCTTCTCAATAGGATCACTATTAGTCAATTATGGCTGTGCTGGTTCTATTTTGAAACTCCCAAGATCAACATCACAAAAACAATTAATTTTGTCTTGTGGCACATAATCAATAAGCTGATTCATCCTTGGCTCCTTGTACAGTTTCACTTCTTAGCCATTTACAGGAATGGTTGCATAAGACAGATCGAACTGGACATTTCCACCAATAGCCACCGTCCATTGCCTTGATAAAAGCATACCAAATTGAGGAGGGGTGTCTATAACTATTATATCAATATTGTAAGCTACTTGAGGGTAGGCAGCTAACTTGACTTCTACATCTTTCATTATACCAACCATAGGAATAGGTCGGTTATCCATTGCGTAACACTTCCCTTCATATGTATCCACCCACATGCCTAGTTTTCTCCCCTTCCTGATCTCGCTAATATTGTCTAATTATTTTAAAGAGATGAAGGGTCATAACACAACTTTATTCAACCCAGTAAATAGCTTGGTTAATGAAACTTGAAAAAAGCAACAAAACAATTGCTACATTTATCAATACATTACTCAAGTAGGTTTCTGGGATGTTTACTTTATCTTGCTTATTTTTTGCAACCATTTTATTTTCAGTACTTACATGTTTTTCACTTTCATTTGTTATCAATTGCACTGCACTGTCCCTGTACTCCTTAATTTTCATCATTTCTAGAAGTGGGACAGACATCTTTACTTGAGACAAGGCTTGAGTACAATCAAAAGAAGAACCTTCTACCTTAATTACTTTCTTTTGTTCTGATGTTTCTCCTTTGTTCACTTCTTTTTCTCCTCTTCCTGACTGATCGGTTTTTTGAATCTCTCTATGTAGTTCTTTGACTGCATCCTTTTGGACAGGATTCTATTTGTTTTCCTCACGTTTTTTGTTTTCAACTTTCTTTGAAACTCCTTGTACAACTTTCTAATCTTTCATAAAGATACCCCTAGGGACACCTTCCTTCTCATTTACTGTCCTGTTCCTCAACCAGTATTTATTCTTGGCTTCTTCTACTGTAGCAACAGTCAATTTTTCTATCTCTTCTTCAGTAAGTCTCCTCACATTATTGTGAGCAGGCACCTCAACAGATTGTGGTTCTACATAATCATCCTCAGAGTCAGAAAAAACATGTTGCTCAGCCATATGTACATTGTACCTTCACTCTGCAACATCATACTCATGAACTCCCTCCTTCAAAGATGAGTACCTCTCCTCAACATGGTGAGAAGCATTTGAAGTCAAGTAGATCGTATGATCTTCTCCATCATCTCCAATTAGCAATCCTTCTTCTTGCATTCTTTGGGATACAACACAATATTCAAGGGAATGTGGCTTATCACAAGCCTCACAAAAATAATTGTTATTCACCATATATGTTCCCTTCTTCTTCAATGGATCAGGAGTTTCTTTTCTTCCAAGCCTATCTGTAACAGGTTTTCCATCCTTCCAATTTGTGTTATAGGGCATGTCATGCAACCTCGGCCTTGGCCTTTCATTTCTCTATGTGTTCTCCTGCTTATATTGATAATTATTGTTTTGTTGAGGAACTCTAAATTTATCTCTCTTATTCATTATCCCAACATCCTTTTTGTTATTCTCAATTGTTAATGCTATCTTTTGTGCTTCAACTAAGTCCCTTGGGAACCTGTTTCTCAACACATACCCTATTTTAGGGTCAAATGCATTCAGGTAAACACTTAATGCCACAGAGTCTGGTAACTT
Organism: Sequoia sempervirens; assembly: GCA_007258455.2. Classification (NCBI taxonomy): domain Eukaryota; kingdom Viridiplantae; phylum Streptophyta; class Pinopsida; order Cupressales; family Cupressaceae; genus Sequoia; species Sequoia sempervirens. Next base: position 1,531 of record VDFB02181005.1, on the reverse strand, counting down.
TGATCCAAGAGGTATTCTATTTTGCAGTTTATTGAATCTTCTGTTAAAATAAAAGATTGAATCATTCTGACATTTCTAAATTCGCATTAGTTCATGGAGATCAGCGTCTGGTGCACTCAAATTCCCAAATTGTTCAAGGAATTGATCCTGAAATATCTGAAGAGAATAAATAGAAGTTGTTGCTAGGCTATTGAACCAATCCCTAGCTTCCTCAATAAGAGACATCATGAATAATCTCATATGCAAATCTTCATAAGGTACATCCAAATCCTGAATGAAAGCATTGAAATTCCTTAAGTGATCCTCAGCAGTGATTGCATTACTTCCTATAAACTTGGGTACTAAACCTCTCCAACTGCTGTCCATGGGATAAGGGTATAATTGAAACACTGCTAGATCAAATTGTCTAATCATGGTTGTATATTGATAAGGAGGAGGATTAGGTGGGTGTTGATATTGGTACATAGGATTATTGTACTACATATTTTGTTGTGGCACATGACGCTGACCAGGAGGTGGATAATTATTTGGATGTTGTGTGGGAACATAAGGTGGATGATTTGGCTGTCTATATTGATTCCCAATTTGATGGTGAGGAATCCTTGGTGGTTCAGAATACCTTGCACCATGATTGCCCTGTTTATGGGGTGGTACATATTTTGGAGGAAAAGCAGATGTGTGTGGAATGTTCTGAGCTTTCTATAGTTTGAATTCCCTCATTGCTTGAATCATTTGGGCCTTTTCTTGCTCTTCCCTTTCCTTTCTCTGAGATTCATACTGTGCCCTAATTTCTTCATAACTTAAAGATTCATACTCTTCTTGTTGAATTTCCTGATTAGCAGGTCCACTCTGATTACCTTCCATTTTTTTGGGCATATTCATATTGAACTCTGAGTCGTTCGGCTTCAAATCTAGCTTCAAATTCAGCCTGTTTTCTAGCTTCAAATTCAACATTTTTTTGAGGATTGTAAAAAGGATTTCTCTGAGTCTTCCGGGGAACAGGGCTCTTCAGATGAATTATCTTTCCATGTTTCAAAGAAATTCTCACCAAAAGGTATCGATGATTTATCTTTGTTTGTTAAGCACATGTCCTCACTTTTCCCTTTACCCTTGTCAGCCTTATCATTTTTATGTGTCCACTTACTATTACCAGGAGGAGCTCCAGAATGACCTCCCCTAAATTGAGATCTTCTTCCATTCATATTGTAATGCTTAATCAGAGTTGCCACTTACTTTCTTGAAAGTGAGAAAAAAGATTGTTACTTGGTATTCCCAGCGGAGTCTGTATATAGGAATTCTGACTCTATGATTAAGGCGTAGATTCTTTGTTATCCCCAGCAGAGTCGCCAATTTGTTATCTCTCAAAAACGCAGGTTTAAACCACGAAAGGTTGCCAAGCTTTCACAATGTTTTAGGGTAACAAAACAAGGTTTGAAAGAATTAAACCTTCTACTCTCCAGGTACTACTAGACCTAGGCGGGTGTACCTATAATAAATGAAGCAAACTTGACTATTGATCTTATCTTCATGC
>VDFB02181004.1:0-31653 GCA_007258455.2 Sequoia sempervirens | reverse complement strand
TAATGAAAATCGCGTGCTTTTTAGACATTAAGAATTTAATGAAAGGCACCTACAAAATTTATAACTCTTGGGTGGACTAAATTTTGGGTTTTAATTTCCTCATATTTTAGCAAAAATAAATGCATTGAATAATTGCAGGTTGGAAAACACAGTGTGGGATGTCAGTAGATGCTTTTATGAAACCTACACAGATTCCAAACATCTCCTCATTTATTCAATATGATGGAAGTTGACAGACTTTTCCCTTCTCCCAGTACAAGGGCCATGGTAGAAAATCCCAACTACTACTCTCTTATTCTTATGTAAAGCATTGCCTTTCATATGTTAATTCCAACATTTTGAAAATATTAATATTTAAAATGAAACTATAATCTTGCATTGCCTTTTGAAGGGCTGCAAGTTGAGGAACACATGTATTGTGATGTTCATCTTTTGTTAACACTTCGAGCTTGCACATTTGTAGCCTTTTTTCCACTCTAGCAACCAATTTAGTCAATGTATGGTGCTCATTTTTGTGATGTCTATTTTCAAAAAGAGAAAGATCATAGGACTTCAGATGTAGGCAAGATCAATTATGAAAGCCTCTTTTCCAATGGCAACCATATTGCAATGTCTGCTTCAATTCTTGCTAGCATTTTTTGATGAATAACATGCTCAGACTCCACCTCAGATGATGCATGAAGGTTCCTTAACAATTCACCTCCTTTCCTATGACTTCCACCACTATGAAGACCACTTGGCTAAAAAATGTCCCCTTTAAGAGTTACAATTGTAGATATCATATCTCTACAATAAGGAATCTCCTTTGCAGCATTTGAATTGTTGCAAACTCATGCACTATGAAATACAAACTGCATAGTTGCTTCAATTTCGTCTTCATATGCAACAAGCGATAGTGGCAACCTTGTGTTTCCATTGCTCACCCATTTGGTTGTTGATTGTTGAGTTGTTGACAAAATGGTATGGGCTTGGATTTTGTTTAAAGGGATAATCATTACTCCTCTATGTAGATGTCCTATTTGAAGTGGGACCTTTCTTGTCTATTTCATATCCACTACCGCATTACACAAATTCCCTCCACCAACCTCCAATATATATATTGTTGTGGCATCTTTAACTTTTATAAGTTGTGCAACAGTACCTTTGAATTTGACCTATCAAAATGCTTTACAGGACCATTATAGGTAAATTGAACATTTCATAATCAAGCCTCGAGGAGCCTGATATCATCCTTCAACTTGGGAACTACATCAAATTCTTGGGAACACTCATTTTCTAATGTCTCCATGTGCCCTTCTTCATGGGAAACACCTTCCATTGATGTCTTTGTTTTCTCAAATTCATGTCTTTTAGATTGTAGCTCTCTCCAAACAATGTTAAGCTCCTCTTCTTTTGACCATGACAACTTCTATTTTAATTCCTTTTCTAATTGGTTAATTTTAGTCTTCAGTTGTTTTGCTCCACTTTCAACACTTCCAACTATTGTTTTTCCATCTACAAATTTATCATTGGTATTTTTTCCTTGTCACCATTAATCTTACCTCTTATCACCCCTGTTATTCCTTTTCATGATCTTCTAACTTCTTTTTTATGTCTTTTGCTTCAAGCTTTAGATAAGTTGCTCCTTCATTAGCCCTTAGGATAGCAACATCCCTTTCTTGGATAGAGTTTGGAATGTCTTCAATACCTATATGTGCCTTTGCAACTGCTTTTAGGTGAGTTTTTTTAGTGTTTTTATCATTAGACTATGCCGATGTTTCTTTTGACAAGCTTGTTACAAAACTTGTATGCATTTTTAGATAAGACTATCATGCGTTCACCCAACTAATTCTCTTTTTTTGCACTTAGATCTAGTTTTTCCTTTTCCTTATCATCCATTTCCAATTATGTTTGTTCCATGGAATTGCTAACTTCGAGAATTCTTGGCTTCATTTGATCAACTCCACTTATAGCATCATCTCTCTCTTTCTTTGCTTGCACAAATTCATATGCAATACAAAACCTTTCGAGTAAACCCACTTTTGCATTTCCATTTGTCCCTTGCACATACTGCACATGCTCCTTCCTCAACTTCTCATGAGTAGGAAGAACCTCTTCAATCAATACATTATCTATTGCATTCAGTTTGGTCTACTTCTTCCCAAGTGTTTTTAGAGTAGATTCCTTTTTCATTACATACTTTCTAGTACATCCTCTTTTTTTTATTACTAGTATCTCATAGAATTCTAATAGCAATTTTTTTGGGGTTTTTCTTTGATATGTTGCAGGCAAAGGGATAGAGTTTTGAATTTATTGAATACTTTTATGTACCTTTGCAGCTACTTTTTTCCCAACTTTGAGAGTGTATTTATGATTACATAATTCATATGCTTATTTTAAAAAGTTATTTGCAACAAGTGTATTTATGATTACATAATTCATATGTTTCAAATAAGACTTTCATGTCTCCACCCAACTGATTGTCTTTTTTTGCACTGAGATATGGTTTTACAACAATAAGTGGGTTGCAGTTTTTATAACACCCAGTGTTTGCCAATCTATAGTTTTAAAAAATAGTATTCATGTAACTAAGACCTTTTGTTTTCATAAATACACTGTGATATTCATTTTTTTTTTAAGTAGTGGATGAAGCAATAGTTGGAGAATTTTTTTTTTTTTCGACATGCCCACAACGCTATCTGTTATTGACATTTTTTTCTTTTTTTTTCAATACAACTAAAGATGTTGAACACAAGGATTCACATTGGCCAGCTTCCCAACAACTCTCAAGAAAATAATGGCAGTTTTTTCATGATAGACAGGTTGTGCTATACTTTTAAATTCAATTGTGAGACTGTTGAGAATGTAATTTGTAGGATCGACATATTTTCAATGCCCATGGAACCTACACTCCCCTATTTCGAGGCTAACATATCATGTGGCTTCCTCTCTAACTCGATGGACCTACTCAGAATACAAAATTTTCTCCACATTTTGTGTGTGAAGTATGTGTGGAATTCTATGGTCAATACAACATAGTTGGAGGAAGCATTGGAAAGGTATGATTTTGGTGAGGGTGTATACCTCATCGATGGTGTTAGCCTCCTACAATGACTCAACAACTAATCCATTAAAGTTGTGATTCAAAGATTGGATATCAGATCTGAATAGCTATCTTAATCATCATGAAGGTTCATTTAATTGTCAACCCAAGGACGTAGATTTGAAATGGGTCAGCACAGTATGTGCACTAGGAATCCATAGTAGCCATATTCATCCTACAGTTAAGAAATACATAATTTTTTAAGTAAATTGCTTAGAAGGAATTAACATAAGTATTGAACATCAACCAACAACTATACTAAGCTAAAATGCATGAAAGAAATGAAAATATTAGCAAATAGACAGGAAACTACTGTCTACTTTAGTTGCAGGAATAGTCACATAATGGAATTCTACTGGCTAGAGGAACAAACAGTTGCTAGATTTGTAACTATTGTTGAATAGAAAAGTAATAACTAAGCTAGAAGGATGGAATGGTCACCAAGTGGGCCCCCTTGGGTGAGTCTTCCTTAAGACTAACTCAGATGCAATAAACTTGTAACTTCATTTTATTCATTGAAAGAAAGATTACAATAGAGTGGCAACATAATTGTATTACTGAAAAACTAAGAATGTGAGTACAACATCAGATCAATCAACCTTCTAAGAAGGAGCATCTAAGTCTTATTTATAAAAGAAAAAACTACTAACTACCTAGCAAGGCAGTCAACTCCAACAGATTAGGAGGATGCCACTTTATGGAAAGCATAGAAAGTGGAAAGGAGGTTATGCATGCATGGAATCTAGTGATAGTTCATCTTAATGCGGATCTAGCACAACAATAGCTTCTATATTCACTCAACAAACTATTATGACCATTTACAAGGTAGTTACAATATTCGATATGAACTAGGAATTTCCCTCCATTGAGAGTCTTCCCTCCATTAACCTTGAATGATCACCTTTTTGACCTTTATGGCAAATGATCAGCAGGAAAAATCTTCCTCAACTTTGTAGGCTCAATTATATCTACATAACAACATTAGCACACACAACAGTTGCATATTTATAACTATCTTAAAGTAGCATTCATTAATCCACATGTAAAATCAACATAGATAGTTCACATAGCATGTTAATGTCATATAAAAGGTCACAAAGATAACCTATGCCCAATGTCTATGGTTTTGAGGAAATAACATGAAAATTTCAACAACCAAGTATCAAAGCCTATGATAACAACAACAAATTGATAATAAACTCTATCAAAATTGAGCCATAAATTAAACTCATCATTCCCCCCTATGAAGCCTTGAGTTTTAACTATTCTAATGATGCAAAACAACTAAAATGCAAATGCACAAACACAAGGAACACCTCAAAAGATTAGCCTAAGGAATGATAACACAAAGAAATAAGATAAAATGAAGATTGTAAATTGATATACCTTTCTTTGCTATTGAAATTATTTGGTTGGTCCTTGTGATTGTAAGCTTGTATGCTCCTTGGATGGCTATGGATATGACTAAATGCAAGATTGACAATATGATTGGATGCAAATGAAAATGGCTAAGTGGCTTGGCAAATGGCTAAGACAATGCTTGCAAATTGAGTAGACAATTTGATAGCATAAGGGTGCAAAAATAACTAAGTATTTTCAAATAGAAAAATGGCAAGAGTTTGGTATCAAATGCATAAGGTCCCTAAATAAGAGACAAGAGGGGGTATTTATAGAGGAATTTGAATTATCTAAAAAATTCAATGATTGAGATTAAGACACCAAGGCTAAGATAAAGGGCTATGGTGAGTTGAGGACTCACGAGCCCTCACATCTTGACATGTGGAGGGTGAAGTGCCTTAGAATATGATGATGTGTAAGTGAGGTGGAAAGAGAGTACATGATGTGGAGGAAGGACAAGTACTATGTAAGTACCTTGATGTGACCTCTCAATGATCACATGGGGAAGGGGAAAGGTTTGGGAGAATAAAAGTGAATTTTAAATTTACAATGATTGGAAGAACCTAGTGGATAAGACAAGGTTCCCAGAAGGTGGGAACTTGTCACATGTGAGTGATGTGATAGGTCAAAGATTCTAGAAAACTTGCATGGGAAAGAGGAAAACCTTGGAAGGATAAATATGAATTAAAAATTCATATGGGGAAGAGAGGAATCTTGGGTGAATAAAAAGGAATTAAAAATTCCTTGGGGGATGGGGAGAGTTGACCAAGGTATTGATTATGCTTAACTAATCAGTAATCAGAGGATAATTAATGGTTAATGAGGATTAGAAGTCAACTTGCAAAATTTGGAAGATGTGACACATCTTAATCAAGGATTAGGCATGTGCACATCCCTAATGAAGAGATTAGGAGATGGATTAGGATTAGACAAAAATGACATGTGAGAGATTAAATAAATGTATTATTTATTTAATTCATTTGATAAAAGGAGGATTAAAGAGATAAGGTATTTAATTATTTAACTAAATACCTTAGGGGTTTAGATGAACTTAAGGATATTAATTAAATAATAACAATATTACTTAATTAATGTGAATGAGAGGATATTTAGACGAAGAGGGAAAAATTGGACAAATATAAGTGTCCAAATTTAGGTGTCTACATTTTTCCCCTCTTTGAAATGGTGTTACGGAGTAGCATCATTTCAAAGAAGATTAAAACATAGGATCTAGAAGAAGATGATTAGATCAGAAAAGATGCCCTAGTCATTAAAAGGAATGACTAGGAAGGAAAATAATTGGGGTGAAGATGAAGAGTAGGGTTTGAGGATGCCCCCTCGAGAGGACATGCGGGTTCAAGAGAACATGAGTGTGCTCTTGAAATGGATGAAATGATGTAAAAGTATATGAGGAAGATGATGTGAAGTGATGGATAAGAAAGGATGATAAGCAATAGGAGATGGATGAAGCACAAACAGATTTAAGGACAAAAGGTGATGTTGCCCCAGTCAAGGTACAAGCCCAAAAGGGGTTGATGATGGATGGAGTGTTGTCAATGAGGGAATGAGAGATCCCAAAACAACACAAGGATAGGGAAGGATACATCCCACTGAGTGGTATTGATGAGGGAAGGATACATCCCAAAACACCACTAAAGGATAGGGAAGGATACATCCCAATGATAATGATGAAAGTGTTGTTGATGAGGAAAGGATACATCCCAAAACAACACCGAAGGGATAGGAAGGATATAGATGGATGATGATGATGATGATGATGATGGGATCGAGGCTTGTAACAAGACTAGGGACAAGACCAAGAATTTGATTAGATGATTTGTGCTAGATTGAATGGGTGAGGATGGGATTGAGATGAGTTGGGTGATGAAATGATGAGGATGGAGGAAAGTGAAGGGATGAAAATGGATAGTGACGAAGGATGAATGAAATGCAATCCTAATGCAATATTCCACCTTTGGAGCACTGATTTTTTCTATAGCAGAAGACACGATACACCAAGGTATAAAGGACCAAGGTAGATTAGTGTCCAATGCATAAAACAAACACTACAAACAAAGAGGTGATCCCAACACCCCAAAGTCATGATGACCTTGGTTGGGCTAGGGATTGGGATAACCACAAACACATAGGATGTCCCAACATAACACAAGATCACAAGGATCTTGGTGGGTACGATGCAGAACAACCAAAAAGACACAAACAAACAAAAGATCAAGATATGCCCCTATGTTTACCAGTCAAGGCACACCATGATATGATGGATCAAGGTGACCATGACGAGGTGTGATAGGAAGCTCAAATGATAAAGAAAATCCAAAAGCATCAAAAGATCATAATCAATGTCAAACGTCCTTTGCCATAGGATCAAGAGGATGGATGGGGTTGATGAGGTCTATTAGGAAGGATGCATCATGTTGAGACCAAAGATGATGGATACTAAACTAAAAGATCGTTATGATGCAGGATGCTCAAAATCGATTGGATCTCCTAATATAGGTGGATCTCATTTGTGAAGAACTAGCTAGATAAGGGCATGGTTTGATGACATGACAAAAGAGACAAGACACAAGATAGAAGACTGACACGCCCTAAAGACCTAGGGGCTCAGGGGCCGATCAGAGATTAGCCTTGCCTATGTGAAAGCGTAGAGCTCTCGTAGTTTGATAAAAGACCATGAATGAAAGCAGAAAGAGGAAAATAGAGATCAATGATAGATGAAAGGACTAGAGAAAAAAAAGAGCCCCGGGGGTAGATCAAATGATCAACCTTGCCTATGTGAAAGTGCAGGGGCAACGTAGTTTGACAAAAGACCAAAGACAAATGATGGAGAAGGAAGTATGATAGGATAACCCTGATAAGGGGATAAAATGATGAAACTGATACAATAAAACAAGACTAACCTGGTGGATTGGATGGGATGATATGAAGAAGATGTGGATTAGGTAAAGCTCAGGGATGGGATAGTTATCCAAATCAACAAGGGATGAATTGGGATGAGGACATGAAGAAGTGATAAAAGATTGGAAAGATGTACAAAAGAAATGGTAATGATAACGAGGAGACAGATGGCCTTGGATTGCATGGGGAGAAGCCTATAGCCAAATACCAATGACAAGGGATTATAATATGGGATGGGGAGATAGGGATGGGGGATGAAAAGGATAGGAAGATAATGATGGGGAGATGGAAAGGAGGTGATGATGGATGGATAGGAAGATAAGAATGGGGAGATAAAAAGGATGGATAGGGAGACAAGGATGGGGAATGGATAGGAAGATAAGGATGGGAGACAACAAGGATGTGATTGTGGATGGATATGAAGATAGGGATAGGGGATAGAATAGATTAGATTAGATTAGATGGATAAAGGGGATTGGCGAGGTAGATGGATAGAGAAGGATGGGGAGATGGAGGGGATAGCACAATGGATGAATGATGTCTCCAAGGACTTATGTCACAAAGGAAGTAAATTCCCCCACTCTAGGTATGTCATGTATAATGAAGTAGGAGGAATGAATGATAAAAGGATGGATGAACAAGGGAGTGAGATGGATATGGATAGGAGGTATGAAGAAGGAGATTCATGATAGCGAGGAAGCTAGATGGTGAGGATAAGGAAGAGGATAGTGGATAGGGGAGGGGAATGTATGCCAAGAGGTGTCCAAAGCATGTCTATATGTTTTCCCCTAGCTATATCAAGATCACAAGGAGGATGGAGGGATCAAGGTGAAGGATGAGTAAGATAGGTGGGATGAAGGAGGTGGGTGAAAGGGATGGAGGTGCCCCCAAGTGCAGAAGTAAAATGGATAGGGGATTTACGCATGACACCTGTTTGCCAGGTTTTCATCATGGTACTTATCCAAGGCGCTTGTTTTCCAAGTTTTCACCATTGGATGAAGGATTTCTCTTTACTATTTTATTTTATTTTATTGACCATTTTTTTTTCTTTTTCTAATTTTTTTATTGTTTTTTATTTATTTATTTTGGATAGTATGCGGGTGGAGATGGATAAGTATAGGGAGGGATGTGGAAGACATGTGATAAGGGTATGGATGAAGGACTCAAGCATCAAATTCCATACGAAGTATTAATGGCCCATATTTGAAGCGACTATTGGATGTTGGTACAACCTTAGTTATGACAATGGAGGAATTATGCAAGGGCAGGTATTAAAGGGATTTGTTGGGGGAGGTATGTGGAATAATGGATGGGATGTTGGAAAGTGTATGGATGGAATGATGGAGTAAACATATGATGGGGAGGCATGTTCAGGACCAACATTGGCACATGTGGTGGGGGTGTGAAAGGATAGGAGGATTAATGGTTGGATGATGTGGGGCTAATGGAGGGTGTAATGGAGGATGTGGAGATAATGGAGGAGAGGTGATAGAAAATTTTGGGACATAAGGACCCAAAATGGATTTAGGAGGATTTGCATGATTAGCTTTTGGAGTAGCAACTTTGGATGTTGTTATAGAGGCTTCATTTGAAGGAATTGCATCTATTTTCTTTGGGATCCACATGGTTTTGATTTTTGCTTTGGTGGGCCTTTGCGGCCTATGGATTTGATTTGGATTTTGGATTTGATTTTTATTTTCTTCAACATGTATTTTAGTGGGGAAATGAGGAGTTTTTGATTCATGTGAATGTTTAGATTTATGCATTTGTACTTTGGAATTCAAAGTGCTTTTAATAGTAATGGGATGGGTGCAAGCAGATGGATGATGTGGAGGGAATATGAATGGAGGGATGGAGGTAGGATTTTGAGGATGATATGTGAATGGATGATGTATAGGTACGTGCCTTTGTTGATCCTGATTAGGGAACATGAGAGTGGGATAGTTATGATGGGTGACATGGATAGGTGATGGATGGATAATAGGATGAGATGGAGGAGGTGATTTCGGGATGTAAGGGCCCAAAATGGACTTAGGACCCAGAGTATATGTGATGGGGGATAGGGTAACATAAGGACCCAAAATGGATGGAGCGGATGAAGGAGGAATATGTTTGGTTGTTTTGAAGTGATATGATGGAGGAGGGGGGATGGCAGCAAACAATCTAGTGGAGTTATGGGAGGAGCCTCTTATCTTTTTAGAAGAGGATCAAGGAAGATGTGTGGAGGTTGTACCAACATTCTTGGATTGCGAGTTACGAGTAGTACATCCAAGACCTCGTGTATACAAATGTTCTTTAGCTTGGATGGGCTTTATAATACCTTGCTCATGAAGGCCTAAACCTTTTCCTTGATAGTTCACTCTTTTGAGCATTCAATCTAGGAAAATATTTTTGTTATTTTGGAAGAATGATGCGAGTCCATTATTAGGTGGGGGAGGATGGGTGGTGTATATGCTCTATTTTTCTTCTACGAGGAGAATGCCATGGAGGAATGAGAGGGGACCAAGGGGATATGGAATAGGCAGTGATGGAGGATCATGAGTTGGAGATGATGGGGTAGTAGCATCTTGATCGGGCAGAGTAAGCAGTAAGGGATCAGAAAAGGAATTAGGTGATATGATAGGATGGAGATTCATGGTAGTAGGTGATAAGGGCTCGTGCGATGGAGTGATTGGATCTAGAGTGTCAAGGGGATCATGGGCCAGAATGGATGAAGGACTATGAGCTTGAGATGGACTGGATGGGATTGTGGGTTCTTGATGTGGAGGAGGGGATAAGGTGGTATGCTTTGGATCAAACTCTTGGCATGATTCATCTTGTGTGGGTGACATGATAATGGAGTGTTGGAGGGACTCTTCAAGTGGGGGAGATGAAAGTATGGAGGATTCATGAGGTTCATGGAAATGGGTTTCGGTGCTACTAGGAGTGGGAGGAGTGGATTTGATTTGGGTATCTTCCATGGATTGGGTGGATCTAGGAGTAGAGGGAGTGGATTGGACTTGGGTGTCTTTGATGGATTTAGTGGCTCTCAGAGTAGGAGATGGGGGTTCAATAGATTTAGTGGGTTCAATGGTTTCAATGATTTGAGAAGTGCTAGGGGTGGTAACAGTAATGATAGGTGTGGTATGGAGAAGGGTCTCATCACTAGTGACCATGGATGATGGATTGGGATGGCATGGTTCCATGAATTCAAGACGTGGAGTCAGGGATGGCTTCTTTGTCCTGAGTCCTTGGAGAACTTCCAAAATGAGAGACTTGCATATGGTTGGCTTGGCTGGGGTGGTAGAAATGGATGAGGGATTATGGATTGGTGGACTAAAAGTTAGATGGATGAATGGGATTGGATGTAGGACTAGGAGTAGATGGAGGAATGGGATTGGATGTAGGACTGGGAGTAGATGGAAGACTAGGATTGGATGGAGGGTTAAGGTAGGGATATTGGAATGATGAAGAGGATACAGACAGTGGATTAGGAAAAAAGGATGTGGGTGGTAGATTAGGACAAGAGGATGTGGATGTTGGATTAGGATAGGTTGATGGGGGTGCAAGATTAAGATAAAAAGGTGCAGATGTAGGATTAGGATGGGCAGGCTGATAAGAAGGATTGGGATAGGTAGATTGGTATGGAGGATTAGGATAGCGAGCATATGTGGATGAAGGATTGGGGTATGCAAGTGTGGACAAGGGATTATAATAGGGATGTTGGGATACTAGATTGGGATAAGAAGACATGGCTGCTGGATAAGAAGATGATGTAGAGGGAGGATATGATGAAGATGTGGGCGAGGAAGATAATGGATATCCCTTTTCAAAGGTAGCATAAGGATCATTATTAGGCATAGATGAAGACATAACAGGATAGCTTGGAGGGGGGATTAGATTTCGGAAAGCTGTTGGGGAAAGCTTACTAGCGATGACAGTATCAAGGGGATCCATGTCATATACCTCTTGATCGACAAGGCTTTCGTTATCGTCATCAACGTAATTAGGTTTTCCCTTTATTACTATTTTTGGTTGAATTGATGAAGGGTAGGGATTCATGATGTTGGATTAGATCAATATGGATTAGAAAGACGATGAAAGGATAAAATAATGGATTAGAAGAAGATTGAAGGAGGGATTTTGGATGCGAATGGATTAAAGCTCAAATTAGGATTTAGGTTAAGCTCAGATTGGGATTGGATTAAAGATTAGATTAGGATGATTAGGTGATGTGATTGGATTGATTGTAATGATTGGAGCTAATGATCAAAGGATGATTACGACATTGAATCTACCTCGAGATGGAAGCAAATTGATTAGGTCGGAGGTGATTGGATTGGATAATATCGATCAATGAATGTGACACCCCTCTGATTTGTTATGTTTTCTTGACAACTTAGATACTTTGTTAGACTTTATTATATGTTATTGTTATTCTATCACTAACAGTGGAGCGAAGATAGATTATATTGATGTGATGGCACATTATTTGCATGGTGATTATGTTATTATGCTTTATGTTTGCATAGATGTTTAGTTGTGATGACATTGCTATATATGCTTATTGTAGTTTAATTGATATATTATCTCGTCAATTGATGTGACGTTGTATTGGTGAAGAGAACGGTATTGCATCACTCACTTGCGAGTGCCCTATGATTTCCATGATTCTCTCTTCACGGTGTGTATGAATTACTATCTGTATACATGTACGACATTTACTTGTTTGCAAGATTATAGGTACATGACATTAGCTTCACCTGGTTTCACAGGTCTGAGCGTGTCCACTACTCAACAGTAATATTGAGAGATAGTAACAGGGTACCTATTGGTATGTGGTGACTGATCATGCTATACTGTATAGCCCATGGTATACTATACATGTTCGGATGGGTATTACTATATGATGAAAAACGTGATTATTCGCAAGATTGTAATAGGTTTTTACACTAGATAATAAAAGTATTAGATGGATGCAGTTTGGTGGATGTAGCCCGGATTGGGTGAACCACGTTAAATTCTCTATGTTAAGATTTATTTTGTGTGTGTGTTTAGTTTCTCCGTTTATTAATTAAATCTGCATTTAATTGTTAGATATCTGCCATCTCTAACCCTAACAAGTGGTATCAGAGCGGGTTGTGTTTCGATTATCATCTGTAGGAAGGTCTCACGGTTGAGTGGGAGCAATGGCAGATGAGGGTAAGAAAGTTGATAAGTTTAATGGGCAGATATATCAGTTATGGAAGTTGCAGATGGAGGACTATCTCTATCAGAAGGATTTATGGCGGCCATTGGAAGTGTAGTGCCTCTCCATTCTCATAGTGGATGTGCAGGAAGTTTGGCTTTGGAACTTGGAGATGAAAGTAAAATAATAGAGACATTTAAAGGTATGTGCTAATGATGTTAAATAATTGATATTGTATATCATGAATTTATGGACTAAGTAAAAATGTTAGGAAATGATTTATTATATGTGTTTAAGGATATATTTATCATGATGTGTGTGTTCAGACATGACCATTACTACAATGTATGTTATTGACATATTGATGTGATGAAAGTGTTTTGTTACCTTTGGGGTTTTCACTTGATTCTAATATATTATCATTGTGTTGTCATATTATTATGATTTTGATTATGGTTATCTTTATTATTATAAAGTATACTAATTCGTGTTCAAGCTTTGTGGTTGCAAGATGGGGCATGAGCTTCTATTAGTGTTTTGGATAAGTGGAAAGAGCGGCATCGTACCATTGGACGTATGAGAGACATACGGGAATGAGATACGATTGCTTGAGCCTCTTTTCTAGTGCTTCGGCTATTATGCACATGTGCTCTAATTTGTATGTTTAAGTGAACAGGTACTAGGCTACGTCTCTACCTAAATTAGCAGGTCTAAGTGTGCCTCTAATCCCAATGGTGGTTGAGGAGATAATATCTAGGCCCAAATTATAACCTAACCCTAACCATTGTTCTCAATTAGAGATAATTGATGAAGAATGTGTTAACTTTTTCGGGTTGTCGTGAGACAATGTTCGATCTTCTTTACCTTATGTTTGGAGTGTTGCATTTATTCGATTGTTTCTTATGCGGTATGTGATTGTTTGATTTTGTTGTCTAACTTTAGTTTTAGATCCCAATCTGTTGGTGCTAAACCCTATGGTTAGTTGTGTTATGTTTGTGATTAGTGTTATTTATCTTTTGATGTGAATGTTGCTCTTTTATGTGAAGTGATTTTATGATTTATATTTTACTTTAGTTTGTGAGTTATTTGAGTGAAATTAGATATTGAATCTATTATATTTATTGTTATGATTTTTATTAATGTGTTTGAGGTGTGATATAATATTATTCATAAGTGACATTTATTTATGTTATGTTTTATTATGTTATTATTTTCAGGAATAATTATTTAATTATTGTTTATTATTATTATTTGGTATTTGATTATTAATATTGAGTAATATTTATTTGAATGTAATTTTGCATTATTAGTCTCTTGGTTCATTTTATTAAAATGGTCACTTAAGTTATGTTTTATGTGGTTTTAATGATTTAAAATGTTTCCTATGTGATAGTTTTATGGGTGAGAGGTATTTTTATTTTATAAAATTATATTTTTTTTGAGTCTAAAACCCACCCTAATTACTCCATTATGAAAAGTGACGAAAATGGAAGTTGAAAGGGTGGCTGAGAGGTTGTCTTTTGGTCTTTTGGGTTCTGGAAGTGTTCTTTTTATTGGGAGGAGAAAAAAATGGTTTTCTCTCTGTTGAGTTATTCTATTTTGGAGTGCATGTTGGATGGGGATTCTTTTCATGAGAGATTTTTCCATGCTTGCAAAGAGGGAGGAACAATGAGAAATTTGTTACAATTTGAGGGTTTTGAAAGTTGAAAATTTTGGAGCTCAGCATCAAATTTCTGTCATTCCCAAGCGTTGGATCCAGGTTGGATTTTTAAATCTTTTGTTAAAATTTTCTTTTGTATGCATGAATGATTTGATTTCTTTCTTTCTTTTAATTTTTGAAAATAAATATTGGATAGTTTTATTTTGTGTGTGAATAAAATATTTGTTTATTCTAAAATAAAAGTGAATACCTGTTATTTATTTTTTGTTATTCACAGTAAAAGGGTCTGAGTGCGTCCCTCATAACTCTGTTTTTACGAATTGGGTTAGTGAGATTTTTAATGGGTTTTTCTATCTTGCTGTCGTTTAAATTTTATCCAAAAATCTCAAAAACCCAGATCATAGTTTGTGAGATATAGTTGAAACACGAGACTGCTGTCAAGTTGCTCCTTTATGATTGAAAATATTTTTATTTCTCCCTGTAACCAGCTAAAGGAAGATTGGGATTTTAAATTTATAGGGGTTTGAAATAGTTTAAATTAATTTTAATATTCTTTCTTTTTATTATATTTTATTTTGAATAAAATCTGGTTGTTATGTTACTCATTTTGTTAATTGATTGTAATCGAGTATTGTCGAAAAGAGGGTTTTATGGAATCCGTCTGTTGTTTTGCATTTTATAAAATTATTATTCATTTTTAGTCAATTTCTTTCACGTTACTGAGTAGTCGACGACTAAATCTGAAATGGGTATTTTACAGATTTTGATTTCGAGTTGATATGACTATTTTATGGGTGTTTTATTGTTAACAAATTTGACTGTTGTTAAGTGAGAATCAGTTTAGTTTTAAAAGTTGTATTTGAGGGTGTAAATATATTATTTGATCTGTATTATGTTGTACCATTTTTATTTAATTGTGTTTACTATTTTCATGTTATAAATCCCTTCATATTGTGAGATCTTGTATTGAAACTTTTGTATTTGTAAAGATCAATTATGTCAGGGATGTGCATTGTTGGTCTTGATTGTGAATTACTAAACTAAAGTGAGTTATTATGTTATAAAATTATGAAATTGATGTAATATACTTTATTGTAGTGTTTTGGTTTAATGATAAGCTTTTTAGTTTTCTATCTATTTGTGTTATGTGAATGAGTCTATAGAAGTACCTAGAAGTATTTGAGAAGTTATTGTAATTTTCGGTTGATTCTTATTTTGGTAGTCTTCTTGAATGTTTAGTGTCAGCCACTTATGGTTTCTGTTATGTTATTTGCTTGTTTGTGGGGCCTAGTGTTGTCTCCTAGCATGGAGGGAGTGGGCCTCAGGGTTCCACGTGGTAGGGTGGTATTTCCGAACCATCCATTGGGATTTAGGTGGTGTAATTCATGTGCAATGTGGAGAGTCTTTCCTTTCGCTTCATTCTATAGTTGAATTTATGTGCAGGTGATATTTTCATTAAAAAAAATATATATTTAGTGTATTTTATACATATGTACCTCTTAGATTTATGAATCATATTCATAGTAGCATTCTTGTATAAGAAAAGTGAGTGAATTGTTACAATCTTGATTATACATATTTTTACTATTGTTTAGTATGTAATAGAGAGGTTTAATATAGAAATGTTGTATTTATAATGCATGAATTTAATTAAACAGTAGATATGATATATCTTTATGTACTTATTTTATAACATTGATTGAGAATAAATTTATATTAGCATAGTGTTAGATGTGGTTTGAAGATAATTTTGATATGTTATCATAAATAATTTGATGTATGAGATTAATTTACATTCAAGTGTTAATAAAATATGGTTATAGTGTATCAAATATATTTTTTTAGGCTTAATTAATATAGGTGTATCTTAGTAGCGATGTTAGGGGACCATGGTGGATAGGTGTGCAAATGAGTTATGTTCAATATTACTTTTAGATTATAATGTGATTACAATATCATGTTAATGTGATGATGTCATTCATATTAATTGGTTGAGTTGCATTAGTTAGTGTTACTTTAGTTTCTTAAAAAAAAAAAAATCGCTTGGTGTTGATGGTCTTTTGTGTTAATCCACTTGGTCCCTTAGCCGGGCGTTACAGGAAGGGAAAACCAAGAGCTTCGACAATGTGGATGAGGGGTAGGAGATCTTGGATAGAAAAGACTCCTTAATGAGTATTCATTTATGCCTAGCACAATCGATGGTGTTCAATATTACAAAAGCAAAGACAACTCAAGAGTTGATAGAAACCCTGGCAAAGTTATATGAAAAGTCTTATGCTTCAAATAAGGTATTTCTTATAGGCGTTATTTAATAGAAAATAGAAGGTGGAGTTAGTTAAGTCATTTAAATAGGTTGTGGTCACCAGTCAATTAACTTTTGTGCAAAAGTAAACTTTGATGAAAGAAGAAGTTAGAATATACTTTTGATTTTTTCTTTGCTTAAGAGAACAGAACAAGCTTTGTAGTAATGGTACATTATAATTATGTTTACAACATTTGAATACATTGAAGTTTGATATTTGTTGGTGTTATTTTGGCGATAAAATCCATAGGAAAGTTAGGATAGAACATCCATTAAATTTTTAGATACAAAAAGTGAGAGTGACAAAGAGGAGAGAGGAAACAATTTTGGAAATGTTGGAAAGTCTGAGAAAATCAACAAAGGCGAGGAGTGCAATCTAAGGGCAGGGATTACTAGTCTTTGGCATAAGTAAGTCAGGTCATTTTAAAGAAAGGGTGTTGTTGGTCTGAAAAATAAAGGAGACAAATGGAGAAGGAAGTAAAAGGAAAATGTAGTGCAGTAATAAATCTGATGAGGATGCTTTGGTTACTTTCCTTTGATAATCTTTTGATAATTCTTGGGTGACTAGGTCAGGGGCTACATTTCCTTGCACCCCCATAGAAGTTATTTCTTGAATTATGTCTAGGGATTTTGGGCTAGTTTATTTAGGGAATAGAACCATCTATTTAGAGAAGACAATCAGATTAAGTTGCAAAATAGGAATCATTGGCTACTAAGTGAAATTAAAACATGTTCCAAAGTTAAGTGAGAATTTAATTTTCAGTAGGAAAGATGATGAAGGTTGTTATTTACATTTAGTAATAAAAGTGGAGAAGTCATAGATGCGAGTAGTAGCAAAGGTGTGAAAGTAGGCGCCTTATATCTTTGTATAGGTCATATTGTTCCTTCTACTTTAATTGTTACAGAAAAATGTCAATGTTCACGAACAGTTGCTGCAGTTCAGCAGGTAGAAGATCATACAGTTGTTGTGGACTCTGAATCAGCACTTGTGGCATAATAGACTTGGGCATATGAGTGCAAAAGGTATGAAATTTCTTCATTCAAATAATATTTTACCAGGTCTAAAATGTGTTAATATGGATTTCTATGAATGTTGTGTGTATAGAAAATAAAAGAGAGTAAGTTTTCTCAAGGATGGAAAGCAAAAGAAAGATGAGAAATTAGAGCTTGTGCATACGGATGTATGGGGACCAGTTCAGGTATCTTCTCTTGGTGGATCTCTGTATTATATTACATTCATTAATGATGCAACTAGGAAGATATGGATTAATTTCCTTAAGAAAAAATCTGATGTATTTGAAACTTTTAAAAAATGGAGAAGCTTGGTTGAGAATAAGACAGATAAAAGATAAAATGTCTCAGATTTGATAATGGTGGTGAGTATTGTAGCAAAGAGTTTAAAGATTATTATTCCTTTAATGGTATTCGTAGGTAGAAAATAGTTCCAAAGACTCCACATGAAAATGGAGTGGCTGAGTGCATGAATAAAACAATAATGGAGTGTGCACGAACTATGAGATTACATGTTGGGTTGCCTTTAAAAATGTGGGCAGATACTGTAAACACTGCTGTTTATTTAATTAATAGAGGTCCCTCTAATCCTTTGAGTTGTGGTATTCCAAAGGAAGCATGGAAAGGTAAGAAGGTGAGTTATTCTTTTCTCTCAAAACTAACAGGTTTGTGGAAACATTTTATCATGATTGAAAATAAGGCTTAGAGTTGGTCTGCAAAATCAAAGAAATGTGTATTAGAGTTGGATGAAGCATTGGTGATTTGGTTTATAAGGCTTTAAAATTTTGAAAATAAAATTTGGCAGGGGATGTCATATTCAATGAGAAAGGTATTTTAAAGGAGTTATTTGCTTGAGAAGAAGAAAATGATTATCTGTGTTGGATGATATTCCAAACAATGATGTTTGATGGGTTTCCTCTACTCTGAACTATATATATACTCCTTGCATCTACCTAAAATCTGTTAAGATGATCTTATGAAATGAAATCACATTAGACTTCAAAAGGGTGCCTATATCTTTGTATGCACTACATTGACGTGTTGATAGCTTGAATATTATGAGTGAAGCTATGGAGGTGGAGTCTAGGACAGTGAGAACAGGATGGAAGAAAATGGACTCCTTCTTTGTCAGGACTTGAGAATACACTTGCAAACAAAAAAATTTACCAAACAAATGGGTTCTCTGGGTAAGAAGAGGATGGAAGTAAAAGAAAAGATTTAAAACCCGGATTAAATTTATAGGGATTTGTCTGAAAAAAAGTGTTGATTTTGATGATTTTCTCAAATTGTAAAATGACCTATTCGTATTGTTTTAAGTATTGTGGTTGCTAAAGATTTTCATTTAGAACAGCTTGATGTTAAAACAACCTTTCTCCATGGTAATTTGGAAGAGGAGATATATATGGAACAGCCACAAGGATTTGAGGTCAAAAGTAAGGAGAAACTAGTGTGCAGATTGAAGAAAAGTTTATATGGCTTGAAGCAAGCACCTCAGCAATGGTACTTGAAATTTGATAGTTTTATGGCTGAGAAAGGCTACAACAGGTGTAATTCTGACTATTGTGTTTATTTTAAGAGTTTGGATAATGACAGCTATATTATTTTGTGTTTATATGTTGATGAAATTCTTGTAGCTGGGTCTAATATGGATCACATAAGTGAGTTAAAACAACAGTTAGCAAACTCTTTTGCTATGAAGGATTTGGGGGCAGCAAAACAAATCTTTGGTATATGAAAATTTGTAGAGATAGGAAAAATAAAAAAATTGTTCTTATCTCGAGGGCTAATTATGTTGAAGGTGTTGTAAGATTTCACGATACAAAAAATTTTATCGGCCACACCTTTACTAGTCATATTAAATTGACTAAGGATATGTCCATGAAGAAGACACAAGAGGAGAAAGAAAAAATGTCCAAGGTACCATATGTTTCAGCTGTAGGTAGTTTGATGTATGCCATGGTATGCACAAGACCAGATATTGCACATGCTGTAGGAGTTGTTAGTAGGTATTTGAATCATCGAGTGAGCATTGGAATGCGATGGAAATAGATTCATTGCCAGGAGGTACATTCAATAATTGTTTATGTTTTGGGGAAACATACTAATTTAAAAGGCTATATTGACTTGATTTGGTAGAATACTATAGATACAGGCAGAAATTACCCACAATTTATGTATTTATAGTTGGAGGACAATGATGGTTAGTTCTGATTCTGAAGGTGGTTGCTATCCACCCACAGTGATATATTCTTTTACCCAACTCGCTGACAAAAGGAGATGATAACTCTTCATGGAGAGTTGGGGAAAACAAGGGCTGGAAATTAGCATTTCTGAGCCAGCTAGGTACTACATACATCTTGCAAAAATTACGCCTTGCATTTCTAAAAACAAAACACATCTGATTTAAGATATCATGTCATTTGGTGGTGTTGGAGGATGGAGCCGAGTCAAGCTAGACAAAAGATACATATAGATGTCAATCCAGCGGATATGTTTCTGAAAGTGACAAAGGAAAGCTAAGCTCCTCTTCGGCTTTTGGCAGTTTGAGATGCTGATTTATCATGACAGTTAGGTGCTAAATCAATTGGTCTCAGACAAGTGGAGACTAACCTTGAGAAAAAATTTTCTCCTACTTTTTCGCGTTATAACAGAAAAAGGGAAAAATCAATGAAAAAGGAAAAATCTGATTTTGTAAGCTTCTAAGCTTGTTAAAAAGGGGTTCAAATGGATATTACTGTATGATTAAAAACACGATTATTCGCAAGATTGTAATAAGTTTTTACACTGGATAATAAAAGTATTGGATGGCTGCGGTTTGGTGGATGTAGCCTAGATTGGGTGAACCACGTTAAATTCTCTATGTTAAGATTTATTTTATGTGTGTGTTTAGTTTCTCTATTTATTAATTAAATATGCATTTAATTGTTAGATATCTACCATCTCTAACCCTAACACTACCTAGTCATACATTTACCCTAATACAGTGTGTCGTTAGTTTAAGTTTTGGTCTTAGCCTTATCATTATTGTTCTGTGTATTTTATTATTGTGCAAATTTAATTTGGTAGATTAAATGTGTATTTGATTAAATATTTAATTACTTGAATTATATGTAGTGAAGGATTTTGAATAAATAAATAAATAAATTTAATTTAGTGATGTTGATTGAGTGATTTTTATTATTAAAAATAAATGGTAATTAAATTAATAAGAGTATTTAAATTGGTTGCAATTAGTAAATTGTTTTATTTTATTTAAATGTATGTGGTTGGAAAATATCTTTGGTGGTTGAGGGAAAGATATTTTGTTGGGATAACTGTGAGTTAGAAATTGGTGATCTGATTGTTGTAAATTGATTCTCGGAGAAAAAGATTGAAGAAAAAAGAGAAGAAAGTTGTTTTCACAAAAGAGTTTCTTTTTGGGGTTTGGTGGAAATAATTTGCTGAGGAAATTGTGGATCTCTTTGAGGTTTTTGTTTTAGAATCTTGTTGTAGAATTCTTGGTTGTGGTATTGTTGTGTTTTCTAGAAAGAGACAATTGCACTAGAGGAAGCTTTGGCTACATTGGAAAATTGAAGTTACAGAGAAGCTCGGCAACATTTTTTGAGGCAACAGATTTTCTGGAACAGGTTCCTTTATTGTTTTGTGAATTTTGAATTGAAAAGTTATTTTTATTACTATAATGCAATTTGGAAATGTTTAGGAAAAGATTTTCTATATTGTAGAAGCTCTTGTTTTTTTTTGTTGAAAAGATTGTCTAAAAGAAGAACCTCTGTAGAAAACAATTAAAAACCCTCTGTGTAATTTGTTCATTCGAAATAGTTTGATACAAAAGGAATTACAGATCTCTATAGAAAATCATTATTCTGTGTAATTTATTTGTTCAATTTGAACAAGAGATTGGATTAATTTTATATAAATATATATACATATATATTGTAATATATATGTATACATATATATATTTTATATAAATTATTGTATTTAATTTAGTATTGAAAATTCCCTGAAGAAATTTTATTTTTCAAACAAAATTATGCAGAATCGTCGTATGACGAATTAAATTCATGTTGAATTTATAAAAGGAAACATAGTTATGGAGGGGGCGCTGGGAATAAATTCCCATCGCCACCTATGTAATTGTAAGAGGGGATGCCTGTTGTGGCAGTGCCTCCCACATGTATGTGGGGAAGGCGCTGACACAATCAGTGTCTCCCACCGTGTGCACTGCACAGTCTATACATGGCGTACGCTGCGACTTTTGAACATGGTCTTTCTTGTGTATGTGACCTTTGCTTTGTTTAATTTAATATAAATATATTGTAAATTTATGTATATATAATATACATATTATTGTAATATGTATTTTATGTATTATGTATATATATATATTGGTATTTATTTTAAAATGGAATTTGGAAAATTATAATTAATTCTATAATTAAATAATATATTAATATGTATAGATATAATTATATTTAATTATATATATATATATATAATATTTATTTAATGAGTAAGTTACACAAAAATTATTTTTAGGAGCAAGTTTAGTTAAAATTAATATGATTAATTATTTAGTGGTGGAATTTATTTCGTTTAATTTGTTGTTGATCAATATATTAGAACAATGTTAAATGGTGTATTTTGAATGTGAAAAAGTGATTGTAATGGATATAGGAAATCCAAATTATAGTGTTCTTATTTGCTTAAGGTTGTTTTATACAAATAAGTATTTTTGTAATTGTGTATTGGGGAAAGTATTTGTCTTTACAAGAATTTAAGTCTTACAGAGTTGTTACTTGTAATATGAGGGTTGTTGTAACTAAATTTATCCCTTTGAGTCTTTCTTGGGTAGTGCACGTTTGGGATTCAATATTTGACATCCGTAGGGATGTGTGAATTAGTTTGAACACCCAATTTCTATGAATGAGTTGTGTGATTTAATTTGAGCACCGGTTACTACGAATGAGATGTGTTGCTCTTTGCAGAGTGGTTGATATTTGTTATCGTATTTTGTGCACTATCTACCCTTGGGTTGTGGAATATGTTATTGTGTTGTCGATAGGGGAGTGGATTTCAACCGGGGTCGGGGCACAAAGTGGTCCCAAGACAACTCATGTGAAAGTCAGTTTAATCAGTGGAAATTAAATAACCTTTATTAGGGATAGAGTAGTTTAATATATTTAATCAGGTAATTTAGCCTCGCTTATTGGCTCAAGGGCTAGTATGATACTTGAGATGAGTCAGGAAAGCCTGGAATGGCAAGATCGTTATCTTGTCTTCTCAAAAAATAATCGATTCCGCATTGGTGTGCATGTGGGGCCAGGTTCGTGAGAGGTTACCAGGATAACCCAAGATGGGGGTCAGGACCTAGGAAGATCTCCTTTGGATAACCAATGAAACCTTTGTGATGACACTCCTCCTGTGACAACAGTCGGTTTATTTGTATTGTGTTGGTAATTGATTCAGTGGTACTGGAAGCAATGTAACCTTATGTTTTGTGTTTATTAGTACAGTGTTGTTTTGTGTTTACTAGTACTGTGTTATCTTGTGTATTGCCTGTGTATTGAGGTAGTAGGTTTGTCTTGGTTACCTATTACTATCTCCTAGCACAGGGGTTGGGCCTACGGGTACCAGATGGTTGGGTGGCATGCATCTTACACTATTGAGTTTCTCTTCCTGTTTGTGATAGAGGGATCTTCTTGTTCGAGGAGCTCGTGTGGTTTTTGGAGTTGTTCTTCTCTTTCTTCATTATAACTGTGGATCATTATGTATAATTGTACTACCTCATTTGTACCGAGGTGAACCTTTGTGATGTAATTATAATAATATTTATGATCTATTCATTATTGGATTTAATAGAGTATTGGATGTTATGTGGTGTTGTATCTGTGGAAATATGTTCAATACATTTCTATGTGTTAGATTTATCTTGCAATGGTTTAATGCTTTGTTGTAAGTTGTATCTTTAGTTTTATATTCATATGCTATGGTTGGTTTAAATTTTATAAGTAATGGTGTTCACGCATAGACACGTTGCGTAGCCTAGAGGATGTATGTGGTTAGAGTAGGATACTTTGCTCGTCTTGTTTTACCTTTTATATAAAAAAAATTAGTTGTACTTCCACAGTATTGCATTGTCCTCTAGGTTGTGGGACGAGGTTTTACATGAAACGATTGATAAGATCAAATAATGGATCAGATAGGATGATGGAAGTGATTCTAAACCAAGTTCAGAAATTACCCTAGGTGACTTGGGATATTGATTAATTAGATTAAAATATTGAATGGATGATTGCGGCACCAAATCCACCTTGAGGTTGAAAGCAGATTGATTGGGCTAATGATAATTGACTTAAGACAGATGACAATCCTAAGTAGATGTTGATGATGATGATCAGATTTAGACACCTAGGTCAATTTGGATAATAGCTTCAAACAAAGTTCAAAAGATTTAGATTGAGAAAATGATAAGGGATGTGTAACCTAGAGATGCTTGAGGATGATGTATCAATACGATTCAGATGATGAACGAATGAGCTCGATAGAATGCAGATGAACCAAAGCTCAGATTGGGATTAGATTAAAGCTTAGATTAGGATTGGATTGAAGGATATGATGGAATTGGTTCTGTCGGTCGGATCTGGAAGCTGGAACTCTTTTTTTGTCTGTTTGCCAACTTTTTGTTGTAGAGGGGTGAATTTTCCCTTATGGGGCAGATCTGCCCTCACAAAGGGGTGAATTTTCCCTTTTGCAAGGCAAATTCACCCCATTGCAGGGCAAATTCACTCCACTCTAGGGCAAGTCCACCCCACTACTTTTGGACTCTCCAAGTGGGTAAACGGGCTATTAGAACAAAGGGACGAGTAATTGGAATGGGGTATTAGATAATCAGATTGAGGAAATAGATGATCGGATTGGGAAAATGAATGATAGGAGTGGATGAGCAAGCACTCAGAACTGGTAAACTATTGCTTATAATGGATGAACGACTCTCAAGTCATGGAAACGAAAGCTCAAAACGAGTAAATGATTGATTAGAAATGATGAACAACTCTTAGAATGAGGAGATGGATGCTTGGAATGGATGAAAGATTACTTGAAATGAGTAAACAAAGAATTGAAAGGGATGAAAGACTACTTGGTCAAACAAAGGCTCTGAATGATTAAACGAATTTTTGGAATGGTCAAACGGAGGCTCGAAATGATTAAACGGATGTTTAGAATGGTCAAATGGAGGTTTGGAATGATTTAAACGGTTGAATGGAGGCTTGGAATGGTTAAATGAAGGCTTAGAATGATTAAACAGAGGCTTGGAATGACAAAATAGAGGTTTAGAATGATTAAACGAAGGTTTGGAATGATTAAACAAAGTTTTGGAATGACTAAACGAAGGTTTGGAATGATTAAATAGAGGTTTTGTAGGCTTGAAAGAACTATACAGGGGTTTAGAATGATTAAACGGAGGTTTGTAATGATTAAATGGAGGTTTGGAGGCTAAACAAAGCTAAACAAGGTGAATTTGACTATTCAAGAGGGAAAATTCACTCCACTGTAGTAAACAGGAGGGAAAATTTTCCCCACTGCAACAAACATGAGGGAAAATTCACCCCACTATAGTAAATAGAAGGAAAAATTTGCCCCACTGAATAAACAAAAGGGAAAATTCACCCCACTGCAGTGAACAGAGACTTGGTTTAGATGAGAATGACTATGGCAAGGACTTTAAATGACAACAATAAGGCCAAATTGTCAAAAAGTTTACTGGTTTCTCACAAGAAAATATTTTTAAACAAGCACAATCCTACGATTAGTGTTAAGGGTATGGCCAATAAAGGTCTTAATCTAGGATGCACAAGGTTTCTAGGGAGTCCTCGATATACTCTCGGTACGTGAGGTACAACCATGAACACCAACCCGTCACAAGTGTGAGTCGAAACCCCAGCGAGATACTGAAGGGCTCACACCAACTCTTCACATCTATCTAGGTATCACCCTAGCTTCGATGCTCCGCCAATTACGATGCGAATGGATTGAGGTATAGTTTTCGCTCTCCCCCCTTTATATACCCTGCTAGTATGCATGGTTGGAATTGTCCCTTGAGGTGATGAAATCCCCAAGTAGGTCCCACTAGAAAGAGAGCACTAATCATTTCCAACTACTCCCCAGGCTCACACAAAGTGCAAGGGGAAAGTGAAAAAAAACTAATGCCCCCTTTGGGTAACACAAAAAGACAGACATAGCAAATGACATATATTACTTCCCCTAAATAAACTATGCTCCTAGATCAACGAAAAACAACAAGGATAGCTTTGAAAATCTGTGTAAACAGAAGTTCCTGCAAGCAGACGTTGATTGTTTTATCCTTCTTTCTTCGTCAATTACATAAGAATACACTACAAAATGTTAGCAAAAACACTAATATCCTAGTAATAAACAATGTTAGGGGATTAGAATTAGAAAACAACAAAAAATTGGAGCCAAAACTAAGCTAAAACGATCATTTTACCTCCCAAAATGTGCTATTTTGGGGCATATCTACCCCACTGTAGTAACCAGAGGGAAAATTTTCTCCACTATAGTAACCAGGAGGGAAAATTCGCCCCACTACAGTAACCAGGAGGGAAAATTCACCCCATTGCAATAACCAGGAGGGAAAATTCGACCCACTACAACAAAATGTCAGAACTAGTTTTTAGATTAGGGAAAATCTGCCCCGCTGCAGTAAAATGTCAGAAACAATTCTTGGATTAGAGCGTATCCTCCCCTCTATAGCAAACTAGTTAGAAACAAAATATGGAATAGGGCATATCCGCCCCTTTGTAACAAACTTGTTAGAAACAAAATATTGAATAGGGCGTATCTGCCCCTCTGCAACAAACTTGTTAGAAACATAATATGGAATAGGGTGTATCTGCCCCTTTGTAGCAAACTAGTTAGAAATAGAATATGGAATAGGGTGTATCTGCCCCTCTATAGCAAACTTGTTAGAAATAAAATATGGAATAGGGTGTATCCTCCCCTCTGCAGCAAACTTGTTAGAAACAAAATATGGAATAGGGCTTATTCACCCCTCTACAACAAGCTTGTTAGAAACAAAATATGGAATAGGGTGTATCCGCTCCTTTGCAGCAAACTTGTTAGAAACAAAATATTAAACTGGGGCGTAGTTTCCCTTCTGTAGTCAAATGGAGGGCGCATTTGCACTTCTACAGTGAACCAGAGGGTGTAGTCGCCCCTCTACAGTGTATAGGAGGGCGTAGTCGCTCCTCTGCAGTGTATAGGAGGGTGTAGTCACCCCTCTACAACCTGTTCCTGCAAACAATCTCAACAACAATAAATGTAAAATAGAGGAACTATATCAGTCCAAACGTAAGGAATGTATCCCAAATGTTTATCTCATTCAAATATGCAAAAAAAACAATTATAATGCACAGAGAAAAAATACAAAGCGGATAATTCCTCAAGATTAGTCATGAAATGATACAATACAAAGAGAAATGAGAATATGTTTATGGATGCACCTCCGGGTTGATGAACTCCCTGGTTGGCCCCAGAACCTGTATGTTCTCTGATGGGTTACGCAAGGGCGACCTAAACAGATTTAAGAAGAGATGGGATATGTAAAATGGCCAAAAATGGTTTGGCTAAACGAGCGAAGATACCAGAATCTGGTGCCCAAACGACAAACAATTACGGGCGATGCCAAAAACGACCACAGTGGTTGTAAATCTCCATGAAGATGAGGGAATGGAATTCCTCTATAATTCAATGGTTGATTTGGCCAAATGGGTACGGATGTGCTGTTTGAGACCACTTATACCCATGTGGAATGTGAGATGGCCTACAATAAGATGATGTGGAAGTGAGGTGGAAGGGAGGTACATAATGTGGAGGAAGGACAAGTACCTTGGGGGGTGAGAAGATTTCCTCAAAAATGAACTTTTTGTCCCCAAGTGAGGATGAAAGTGACATTTGATGAATTTTGGAATTCCTTAAAAATATCCATGGGAAATGAGAAAATTGTTGGAGAAATAAATTCACATGCTTGGGAGAATTTAGCGGATAAGAGAAGATCTCCAAAAAGGTGGGAGTTTGTCACATGTGCATGAAGTGACAAGTCAAATGTTCTAGAAGTTGTATGAGGATAAGGTAAGCCTTAGGAGAGAGACCTAGGATTAATAAATGTGAATTAAAAATTCACATGGGAAAGGGGGTCAATGTTAAGAAAGGCAAATGAAAAGGTTGACTAAAAAGGCATGCCAAATGTGGCTAATAACTTTGATTAGGTTGTGCAAACACATGATTAAGAAAGTTAATGAAAGATTAGAGGCAAGTGGGAGATTATGGAGGATGTGACATTAATCCCTGATTAAGGGGATGCACATCCCAATCATGAATTAATTAAATTAATCTAGATTAGAAAGAAAATACGGAGGATGTGACAAGGAGAGAGAAAAAAGAAGAATTTAAAATTGATTTTATTCAAAAAGAATGACTGGAACTAAAGAATGAGATATATTAATTAGATATAGGTAACAGAATAAAGTGATGAATTATTGAATTAACTACTTTAGGGACCTTAGGCAAACCATGAAATATTAATTAAATGAGTGATTTAATTAATACTTACCAAGAGAATGAGGTGTATGAGTTAAAGGGATGAATAAGGAGATGAATATGACCATATAGAAGTGGTCAAATTTGGATGTCTACAGTTATATTCACCATTATTTGATGCTACTATATATTCATATATTATTGACAACCCTAATTATTTGATTCACTCCAGGCTTGGAATTTCATGTCATTGGCATGTGATCTCTAGTTATATAGGAACGTCGTGAATTAAAATAGAAGGAAAACTACTAGTTCCTCCACTATACTCAAGGAACTCATAGTTTTGGGATTTTGTATGAAATAGGGGTTGATATTGATTTGATTGGGTACACTAATTTTTATGGGCCAATTGATTTACTTGATTGTAGGACTACTAGTTATAGTTTCTCACTAGCTTCTAGTTAGGTATATGTTGGCCAAATAACATGAAAAGTGTCATTCTCTTTCTTCCAATTATGTAGGACATCTATTATATTTTATAACAATGAGAGTGAGCTATATCAATCTATTTCTAACCTATTACATCATAAGTGAACCACACACATTGAGGTTTAGATACATTATATTCAAGATTTCATTCATAGGCAAGTCCAAAATCTTCACCATTGCTTAATTGTTAAGTAGGTGCCAACATGAACCAACATAGGAATGTGTGAGTGATTTTGATGTGAAAATATATACACATTACATTCGTGAACATACAGAAGTAGGTGCATACACATAATATGTGTTATTCTACACATCATTTCGTCATAATCATCATTATTTGCATACGTTTGACACACTTAATGGTGATTATTTATACATGTGACATTTTTCAACATACACATGGCATTCATAATCATCATATTTTGTATACATTCTACCATCAATATAACCAATAATGCTCATATATCATATTTTTCATGTCCTCATATACAAATACATCTTATATCATCTTTTAACCATCATAATCATCAATACAACCAATAATGCCCATATAATTTTATCAATGTCCTCATGTACAAATACATCAAAGTATCTTGCTATGAAATTATCCTAGATACACAACTAATATATGTGCCCTTGATATCCTCTCTACATAATGTACATCTCAAATCATTGCTACTTTTAAAGACACTTGCATTGCAATATTATAAAAACTATTAAAAAACAAAAAAAACATTGAGTAAAAGTAATTGAACAATGAAATGAACATGAACTCCAATGTTGGATGCATTGCCATCGAACCTCACATCCTACTCAAAGCTTATGTTGAGCAATGATTACATATAAATATTAGAAAAGTATGGATTATAAACAACATGAACAACAAATTCAACTGATCATTCTTTGAAATCAAATGCAAGATTATAAATCAAGAGATAAAAGTATATGAAGAAGATACCTCCTTATGCATTAAATTGAATGTTTCCTCAATATTGAAGCAAAATGTTATAACTTTTGTTTTTAATCACTTCTTTACATAATAGTATTTTATTAAGAATTGTTAAGAAACATAAACTTGAACCTACTTTTGACTCAATAATGGTTAAAATTAAACAAGAATATTGTAAAATGCAAAAAATGTAATTTTTTTTAGTAATTTTGACAAATGGGCAATGTGGACACATCAAGGTATGCAATTAAATAATAGGGAATGTCTCTTTTCATTGCCCAAGTCACCTGCTCATTCTAGGGTGCTCTTTTTAGGGTAGTCTCTGAAGAGCACTAGAAGCAAAAAATTGTCAAACTTTGGTGAAGTCGTTGAAGAGCCCTAGAAGCAAAAAATTGTCAAACTTTGGCGAAGTCATTCTAGGAGCTCATGGCGCATAGGAATGCTTTGTTTAAAACTATAGGTGGATATTGAATCCCTTCAAATCAAAATTTATCAATTTTGGTCAAATCAACACTATTTGTGTGTTTTGGTGTGAAATGTATTCTTGTAAAACTTATTAGTGGAAAGAAGTGCAAAAATAAAAAGAAGCATTTTTGTTTTGTACATCATGGAGCAAAACCAAGTATACCAACACATCAAGGTGGGTAGGTAAACGCTACGAAAGGTCTCTTTTTCTACTTAAATCCCCCCGTGATTTTGAAGTGCAGTAATTTAGGGTAGTCTTGAAAGTGTTATAAGAGCAAAAAATGTAAAATTATTAATTTTTCAATATTTTTGACAAATGGGAAGCGTGAAAACATAGAGGTAGGTAGGTAAACACTAGGGAAGGTCTCTTTTTATTGCCCAAGTCACCTGATCGTTTTAGGGTGCTCTTACTACGGTAGTCTCTAAAGAGCCTTAAGAGTAAAAAATGCAAAAATTGTAATTTTTTTAGTATTTTGAAAAATGGGAAATGTGAACATGTTGAGGTAGGTAGGTAAATATTAGGGAAGGTATCTTTTCATTGCCCAAGTCACCCCATTATTTTGGGGTGCTCTTTCTAAGGTAGTCTCTAAAAAGCCCTAAAAGTAAAAAAATTGTTTGGACCTATAGGTGGATATTGAATCCCTTCAATCCAAACTCTCTTGATTTCAATCAATTCAACACTGTTTTTGTGTTACAGTGTCAAATGCATTCTTGTAAAAATTGTCAATGGAAAGCGGTGCAAAAATGGAAAGAAGCATTTTTTTTGTTTGGTGCACCATGGAGCAAAACCAAGTATACCAACACATCAAGGTGGACAGGTAAATGCTATGGAAGGCTTCCTTTTTGTTTCCCAAGTCCCATGTGATCCTAGAGTGCACTAATCTGGGGTAGTCTTGAAAGTGTCATAAGAGCAAAAAATTCAAAATTATTAAATTTTGTATTTTTGACAAAAGGGAAGAGTGGACAGGTCAAGGTAGATAGGTAAATACTAGGGAAGGTATCTTTTCATTACCCAAATCACTCGATCATTCCGGGGTTCTCTTTCTGAGGTTGTCTCTAAAGGGCCCTAAGAGCAAAAAATGTAAATTTTTTAGTATTTTTGACAAATGGATAGCGTGGACATGTTGAGGTGGGCAAGTAAATGCTAAGGTAGGTCTCTTTTCATTGATTTGCATGTATTATTATTAGCTTATTCAAGCAAAATGTCAATGCAATAGTATTTTACACCAAAAAGACCTACATTCGTTAAGAATTGTTAATACACATAAACTCCAACCTTTTTTGAATTGCTACCATCATTACCTCATTGTACTCATAACACAACTATGGGTGTATTGATCTAAATTGCTTAAAAATATAACTTTGTTCTCCAAAAAACCTACACATATAAACAAGTGAATTGTTAAGAAAATCAATATTCAAGACCTATTTGAAACTCAACAATGGTGGATTTATTATCATTGTAACCTCATCGTGCTCCGAACTTGAGAGTAGTAGACCTACATATAAATATAGACAATTTTTTTAGCATAAGCAACATGAACTACAAAGTTTGAATTGAACATTCTCTCAAATCAAATATACCTTGAAAATATATTGATCTACATGAAATACCGTGGATGTTTCAATCTAAATCACTTGAAAATATACC
>VDFB02181003.1:20262-52447 GCA_007258455.2 Sequoia sempervirens | reverse complement strand
AA
Organism: Sequoia sempervirens; assembly: GCA_007258455.2. Taxonomy (NCBI): domain Eukaryota; kingdom Viridiplantae; phylum Streptophyta; class Pinopsida; order Cupressales; family Cupressaceae; genus Sequoia; species Sequoia sempervirens. Next base: position 52,445 of record VDFB02181003.1, on the reverse strand, counting down.
GTTGAATCATATTCTTGTTTAACAATTGCAACATGATCACATGGAGAGAATCAAACAACTATGAAAATTTCATCTCATGGCCTAAATTTATATCTAGAGTTATAACAGAGTTACTTCCGTCTCCAATATTATGAGCAGTTTGATACTTGAATGTTTATCAAGTAATGAATATTTTGTTTTTATTTTTAAATGATTGATAGTTGTTTTGAGGCATGACTTATATGATTAACCAATAGGAGCCTATGAAGGGGTACCTTCATACCAACTAATCGATATTCGATAATCATGAAGGGTTATACAAAAACGTGTTAAGGATGGATATTTCATTAGCAATTTCTTATCTTGAATATTAGGTTGTAAGTTATCTATAAACACCCTTTGAATGTCAACATCTTGAAGACTATAGGAGAATTTCAAATAAAGGGATTAGTATCATTTCATAAAGTTTTTTATTTTCTCTTTAGGTCCTTGATTACAATGAACCAAATTTGTTAATGTAACTTGAGGACTGATGTTCACTTGAAAGTGTTGGAGGAAATCATTAATGAGTTGTGTAAAGGAGGTAATTGATTGTTTGACAATGAACAAAACCAATCCAAGGCCATATCTTTCAATAATCTAGAAAAGAGTTTCACTATGAGTGAATCTTCAAAAATAAAGTCTCTACACAAGGTAGTAAAAACTAACAAATGGTTATTAGGATATTTTTTACCATTGTACTTTCCAAAGCGAGGTATTTCAATGTTTTGTAGTATAGGTGTATTTAAAATAGTGAACATTAATGAACTATGTTTAAGGTATTTTGGATGTTTACTATTGGTTTGATTTTGTTTTAAGTTTGAAATTTGTTGTTGTAATAATCTCATGCTTTAAATAAAAAAGTTGATTTATCACAAAATCATTGGGCCACATGTTGTGAGAGTTTTTCAAGTATGGTGAACTAGTATGGAGGAATGGTGGGATATTATATTTCATGTTTAGGAGGGGTGATGAATATGAAGGTGTTATAGGTGAAGGGACAAAACTATTATAATTTCCACTAGAAATTCCTAAGCTTGAGTTTAAACCATTGTTATATTCCATCATTGATGCTATGATTGGAGGTGTAAAGTTGGGAATAGAAGGCATTATTGGTGGAGGAAACTTATTTTCCAAAAGGATTTTGAGCATTAGTCAAAAATACCCTAGTTTTTTTTTTAAATCCAACAAAAACCCTAGTTTTTCTACCAAAAAACCCTATTTTGAAAAAAATCAACTAAAAATAAACAAATCTAATTAAAAATTTGATAAAAAATAAAGAACTTTACCTGTTAGAGATGGACTCCAAATCAGATATCAGATTTTGCTTTCCACTGTGCGCCCACCGCCGTTGAGCCGAAAGCAAATGTGAATGAGTTTTGGTCGCCCGATTTTTTATATATATATATGTCAACAAAATCGGATATCTGATTCCTAAATCTAAGTTTTCCCTCTGCCTCAGTAGTCACCCGAGCTCCAAAAAGTCAACTCACCATTTTCGCGTTTTTGAGTCATAGAAACACGTATTTTTTTCTCCATTGCCACTTTTTGGCATACCATGATCCTGCACATGCCTGTAACCTACTCCGAGAGAAGGGTGTGAATAGTCTGCCTCCCAAGTACTGGTGAGCACATGGCGAAACTTAAAAGAGACGAAAGAAATCATCAATAACATGATTGAAAACATCAACCAATCAACTAAAAGTGAAACAAAGTTGATCTAGGAAACTTGGGCCAATATTGGACACTTGGGCCATTTTTAGAAGGGGGTTCCTAAACACTTTAGCCATTCTAGGAGGCACGGGTCAAAATGGGACAGGTGCACCACTTTGGATGGGGTCCCAAAACCTTCTAAAAATGCATAAAAAATGTTATAAAGTCAAAAATGTAATCATAAAGTAGGGTATAGTGGACTCACCGTACGTCGAAGCTCACCACATGCCACCTCATCTTGAAGGATGTCCAATCTAGGGGGCTTGTATGGTCATCGGCTCGACATTGTCAATTCTCTGCAACAAGGTAATTTCAAAATGGTAAATTCCAAAATGATGGTAAAAAGCATAATTTTTCACTAATATATATAGTATATTTCATTCAAAGCATCATAATGGGGGCTAGAGAACTTCTTTTTTATGCCATCTATTGCATTGGATTTTTGGTTCTGTCTCTGATATTATTTAATGTTTATTGATATGTGGTGTTGTAACCTCAATACCCTATTGTGCACATTCCAATTACCAAGTAAAGAAATTTGATGAGGTTGGATTTATATACCCTAATTCCACTTCCATAAAGCAAGCGGAATCGGGGGGCATACATCCACCCGCAAATTTAATTCTCCATAGATGCTTGATGTATTCTAAGATGATTTTGAATGGCCAATAAATCAGTTTTGCAGGATGCGGTTCCTAACATTGTGGTTTTGTAGATGACTACATTGGGGGCTTCATTCTCCCTGTTCTCAAATGAATTACAATATCCATATGAGTATCTTTTTTATAAAGCACAATTTACTTTCGGTACTTTAGCTTGCATATGCATGTAGTGTCATATGGCCACTAAAGTGGGGGCTAAATGTTGTGTAGAAAATTGTACTCCTTTTTTTATGTGATAGTACAATTTCACACTTATTTTGGACCTATTTTAGTGACCTTACATTTATGCATTTTTATCCTTCACAAATAGGCCCCTACTACCCTTTATTATGCATCCCAAGGCCTATTTTAATCATTTTCCAATACTACAACATACATTGAATAAATGCATTTAATTAATTAATGACCCCGAAACACATTGATCTTGGACTTTTAGGCCAAGACCTATTCGCCCTTGGGCAAATAGGTCCCCTTTAAGTCCCAAAATCAAATTTTAAATATTTTTTTGGTGGTATTTTAAAGTCTCAAATTCAAGTTTCAAATGTTGGCTACCGAGATCTAATATTCGGGAAATTAGAGAAGAAGCCTATAAAACCTAGCCTTTTCACTATTTCAAACTAGATATTTGCAAGAGATCAAGTTTGAGAGATCAAGGAGAAAAGGATAACTTTTGGAGAACATTCAAGAAAGCAAGGTCGAAGTCTTGGAGTAGCATTTTGTTTGTATTTGTAGGTCTTCAAGCTCATTTTGTCAAAGATTTAATCAAGCATTGTCCATGATTGAAGGTTGATGCCTATGGTGGATCATGATGGATTCTAGGTTTGGGAGATGCATTTGGCCATTTCCCCTAACCTAATGACTTGTTTCCTAGTGATCCCACCTGCTATCTTCATTCTATTAGCAACCTACAACAAGGTATTATAATATTTTATATCTATTAGGGTGTTTTGAGTTATCCCTAGTTGGATTTTTTAGCATTTATCATTTTCATATAGGAATCACGCTCTAATGCAATTGAGTAGGGTTTCTTTGCATATTAGCTCTTAACAACCTTAGATGCACTTAAGGTTAGGGCTTGCACATACTATCATTTATCAAATCTATATTATTCATCAAGGTTTAATTACAAAACCGGGGTTTGATCTAGGAAAACCCCTATACACATAAAATAAAATTTTATTTTGTAGATTTGCTATAGATCTAGACCTGGAAGTCTAGAATTGTAGGTACATGAGAGAAGTGCAAATAGAGGGCTATAGATTCAACTTTTGAAGTTTTAGAAAAGGACACAGGGACACATTTTCCCTTGGGTGAATGAGTCCTCTACAAAGTGCAAAACCCATTTTTTAGGCTAGGTGCACACCATCCTTCCCTTATCAGATCTGCCTGAAAGTTTTTGTTTTTGTTTCTCCTATCATAATACTCCATCAAGTATTAGGTCATATAATTGATTTTGTTAATGCATTTAAATTTATCTCCCAAAATAGCCAATCAGTCATTTTTATCATTTTCTATCATAAGAAAACATCAAACCTTCCTAATAGGGTTGACTCACCTCAAGGCTGAAAGTCAACTCTATCCTTGGGATATCTCTTTTTCTAATGAAATTAGGGAAAAGAGGGAGTGTGTTAGGTCATTTCATTAAACCCCATCTTTTACACCATTCCTCTATTTTTCATCATTTCAATAAGTAGAGAAACACATAAAAAACTAAAATAATCATGAAACCATAACACAGATATTTACATGGGGAAAACCCTTTAGAGAAAAAAAAACCCCGCATTCCAAAACCTACACAATGTATTATTAATCTAATAAAGAGTTAAAACACACTTGCAATGCAATTTTTCATAGGAGTATGATCTCAACAATCTTCAAGGAGTAATTTTGGCATCATTTTGGTAGCATTTGTATATCTTCAAAATCAACATAATAAACTACTATCCTAGAACCTCAATATATAGGAAAATACAATGCAAAATACCACAAATTTTAAACCCTTACAATTGTCATAGAATCTACCATAACATTCTTAAAAATAATCTTTCCATAATATACCATTAAGAAGGCATCTTTTGACAACTAATCTTTAAAGCATCAACAAGTGACAAAAGTGTCAATTCAAAATTCCACACCCTTTTTTTAATGGAGCACAATTATTTAATAATATGTATTATAAATTATGTAAAATAATAATGAAAAAAATATTAAATAATAAATAAATGAACCATATGAAATTGACAAGATTGAAACACCTCATTTCCAATAATTGACAAACAACTCTTTTACCACTTAATGTAATCACAATTTGTGAGCTTAGTGGAAATAGAACCATGCAACATCGCACAAAATAACCAACAATGACAGTAAAGAAATATGTCAATAGGAAGCTGACAATAATCTTCTATATATTGCTCAAGTGTCACATACAATTATTGACATGGACAATGCATAACACCAAAAAGTATAACATCGACACTAAGCTTTATAGCCACATTAATTCAGTCTTTTCCTCTGCATTAGCTGCCCAAACAGCCACCAAATCTCCAATTCCTTGATCTCTTCACTATTTCTTATCCTTCTCTCTATCTCTCCCTCTATCCTCTAATGATTAATATTATTTTTATTTACATTCTATCCCCCACTTGCCATACAATCCCAAGCCAAAATATATATTCTTTTGAAACTGACACTCAGCCATACTGAAGACTACATCAAGGGGAAAGAGGAGGAAAAAATCCATATCAGACACAGAGAAGACTGCGGCTAGGATTGAGGTAATGATAGTAATAGGTACCCACACTCACCAACCAAGGATAGGTGCCCAGAAATACCCACGGTCAACACACAGAATTTTTGCCAGGTCAGAGATTAACGAGACTCCATGTTGGAGGATGAGGACATCCGCGGGTGGAGGAAATTTTGTTGTTCACCAAGTAATTGGCACTGATCATGATTGCTCCTCAAACAAGTCTGGCTAAATTAAATGAGATGCTTTTTTAAATTACTAGAAGATGTAGCTATCACCCTTGACAAGGAGAACTCACACCTGCCCCCTCCACCAATCCACCTTGGCAATTAAGAATTTGCAACTTGTCTGTTAACAGGTATGAATAGGAATAAGTGCTCAGGAATTATATCAACGATGGGACCATTAAAAAAGAGAGAGAGAATCAAAATGGAGAAAAACAATGTTTTTGGGAAGAGTCCGTGATGCTTCTGCATCACTAAATGACCATTATCAACTCCAAAAACATAATTTATAGCATTTTCCTTACTTTAAATTGTCACAATCTCTTAAATATTATCCTGAACTTTGTTTATTCATCACATAGATTTTGCTAAGGTATCATTGACATAGTATTCTAATACCTTGTATAAGATCGTGAAGATTATTATCATGGTTTTTTGATACAGAGTTTTAGTATTCCAACATAATAAAATGTTATATTTTTTTTTTTTTTTTTGTGTAGTCCAAAAATCTATCTATATATGATAACAACTCATGTCTAATGTTAGATTTTTTATTAAGATCTTTAGTAAAAATGGAACTATGACTATTAATATATCATAATAGGTATCATATTAGAGATCAAATCCAAGTGATTAGTTGATGTTATAAATTTAATCTTAATTATTTTTTTCAAGTTTTCTTTAATTGTTAAAGTAACTTTAAGATTCATTTTCCTAATAGTTTGTATAATTGATTTAGCATTGCACTCTAAAATAATGCTAATCATCACAATATTAAGATCAATGCTCAACATTTTCTAATATGATCATGTAAATATATCTCCAAATTTCTTAAGTAATATACTTGTGTTACATTGTTAATATTGACCAACACAATCACCTAATTTCAAGATCTTTTCTTTATCAAATGGATCCATTGTTATGTCATATGTACCACCAACCATAAGTCTGTTAGAATCCTTAATAAATAGTTGAGTGGATAAAATGTTCATATCACTATCTAGAGATGATTCAACTTTTCCAAAGTATGAACAAGTCTCAAATACATGTGGGAAGCCTTTTTCATGATGATATCTAGGTAACTCTTAATAGACACCAAAGTGTTTGGGTCAAGCTTCATCAATTATATCTCCAAAGAAAGAAAAGTATCCTTAAAACCACAATAAATATGATTCAAATAGACAAATGGAAAATTAATGTCATTACTAATAGTGCATAAAAAATTATTTCACTTAGTGTCATTCTTTTCAAGGATTTTAATAGGTTTTTAATAACTTATTGATTTAACCTAATCATTTTTTGTTATATCCACACTTTTGTACAATATTGATTTTTTTTTCATAGTGACTACCCAACTTAGATTATGAATTGAATGTTTCTCATAATAGTGGATAAATTTGGATCCATGAGAGGTCTCATCTTCATTAGAATGATTATATATATGAGAATTTGAAGGAAATGTATGCTTATGTAAATCAGGATGTGTAGCATCATAAATTGTCACTCTTAATAATTTCACGCTACATGGACACCCTATTTTACCTACAACATTAATTATATTAATAATTTATTTTTTGGGGGGAAAATTTATAAAAATACATTAACTTCCCTGACTTCTTGACAAATTTGAGCAAAAAGAACCAAGTCAAGGATGGTGGTGCCCTTGACCTTAAAGGGGAGCTAATTTAAATTAAATGTTTTGGTGTCAGTCCTTAGAGGAATAAGAGATCACAGGTCAACCTATAATCAAAATATCAATTGGGATGCATATATATAAACAAGTTTTTTTTTTCATTTGAACATTAGAAGGCAATTATGAGCAAGAATCTATTATGATCAATCAATCACTATCATGAAAATGTATTGAGTTATCCTCTACATTCTAGCTATAATAATCTATTATGCTTTGTAGACTAACCTCTTATAGCTCTTCAATCAATTCAAGCATTCATCAAACAATATTTGCTAGAAAATTATGTTGTGAACATCACTTCAACAAGGGTTTCATACCCAAGGTAACATTGCCATTTTTCATTTTTCATTTTAGTTAATTATTGGTTTTAGCCTCTACTTGACCTAGGGCACACCCTCTTGATCATCATCATTTGTTGTGTGTGGAAGTGGAAACACCAAAATGGATTTTAACTTAGGTAAGCCCATGTAGAGCACAACATTTCCCCCTCTTTTCATGTGTGCAAGCCAAATCCAGAAGTTTTGTCAAAAGCAAGTCACAGAAAACACAAAGCAAACTGTAACCTACCATTTTGAAATTGCAAATCCCAAAAAAGTAGCTTTTTTGACTTAGGGGGGTACCACCTTTGACAAAAAAAACTTAGGCCCATTTTGAGTCATAGGTCACTCTCTATATTTACCTTTTAGATCTACAATTGTTTTGATAGTTTTTGTAATGTTCAAACCCTACAGTAAAGTAAAAAAATTCCTAGATTTACATAATACGGGTAAATAAACGTGTTAACATGTCATTGCAATAAAAAAATTATTTTCTTTATTGATAATACATGAACAAGTTGCCATATCAATTTACAATAAAGATTATATTTCATTATAATAACTTTACAAGTACATGAAACAAGAATACATACCTTTACTATCATAGCTCCAATAAGATTTAGAGCAAATAGTAGTAAGAAATTCTGCCTTTCAAAACTTGGTACTTCAATAGCCTTCAGTGGAGGAGAAGCATCACTCGGGCACTTTTCTGCCAACCATGGAATACTAATGCAATCCCCCACACATCTATCATTCGATAGATGGCCCTCCCTTTGAAGAAAAGATTGGTAGACTAACTGATACTATTAACCAACTGAGCATAGTGGTGTGTCCCACATAACTAGTCCATGTGCAATACGGTATCCCTCGATCTAGAATGTAATACAGGATCATAGTGAACTGATAGTGTAATCATTGCACTATCTAAGTGAATGTATGTACATTACACTACTTTGATCAAAGAGTTTTCATATAGTATTTCTACTGAGGGTCATCTATCACATACACTATCTAGGGTCAATTTGACTTAGGGCTATCTTACACTAGGCATAGGTTTTTCCTTCAATGGATAGTCATTCATCCCAGACAACCTATCACCATACTAACTACTATAAATGAATCAGCATAACAAGTATTTCTCAAGTTCCCTCCTATATTGGAAATATTTATCCTAGGAGTAACACAAGCTCTTTTGAGTTAACCTAATAACTTAGCTATGGATCTTACTTGACTCGTGCTTTCATTTCAAACCTAGTATATAGTAACTAATGCCATAGGTACTCTCCTTATATGGAGATCATACAATTAATGCATAATACAACTAGAATGCAACGTTTTATTTCCTATGTATAGACAATAAACATAAAACATCTCATGTTCAAACATGGCTAGTATAATTAAATACTTATGTTGTATCTTATGTAATATTGTTGAATTCATCAGTCAAGTACTTTCTCCTATTGTGGAGTACTTAAAAACACATTATGGAAGCAACTCTAAGGCTTCAATTCCCATTTCTATAAACAATCAGGTTTAGCAAATAGTATCCATGTAAACAGTATTCTCCTATTATGGAGGTCATACAAATAATGCAAAACACAACAAATATGCATCTTTTATCCTTTAAACAATTTACTTCCTAGGTGCATACAGATATTCAGTTCATAGAACAACCCACTTTCTATACACAATAGAAGTACATTTCATGAAGCAATTCCCTATCAATGCACAGACAGTAAAACCAAATTCCAGAAATATTTTAAGAATTATTAGTGAAATTGATAATAGAAGAATATCCCATGCCTATATTTAGCTTTTTCTCAGATGATGATGTCTCAGCCTATTCTCACAGCACTTCCAGCACTTCCAAACAATCGACAATTCCCTCCCAAAACTTTATTTTCCTCACTCAGAATTAAGCACTCGGAAATGGATAATCAGTCTGATAATGGTTGCGGCTGATTAAAAGTATGTGTGTGAACCCTTTTCCTAGTACCTGCAAAACAACATCAGTAAGCAAGTTAAACAAGGAATTGCAAGCTAAAACAAGGATTCCCCATGAAATCCATTTACAACATTCAAACTACAAAGAAAATTTTAAAGAACACAATGAAAATGATAAAACAAAGATTAAATCCTAATTAAATGTGCAAACTCATGATCCAATGGGGAATTGGTGCCAATTTGATATGAAAATTGGCCCTTTCCCAATTCCTAAGATGCAAGATTGAAATGTTGATGGTGATTGATCCACTTTTGTTTATGAGGATGAAAGTTCCAAGCCAAAATCTACAAAAAACCTAGCTAAGAACTCAAGATTTATGGATGAAATGGTTAAATATTTTAGCATAATAACTTTGCATATTTTGTGGATGATGAAATGAGGATATGAGCATTTTATTTATAGAATTCCAAGATGGATGAATGTCCAAATTTGAGCAATGTGGGACTAACATTCATCCAATGGCATGATGCCACTTGTCAAGCTATGAATGGATGGAGGATGTGCAAGATTTGGGGTTTGTGCCAATAAATGCATAATTTTGAATTTCAAATTTGTTGAAATGACATGCAAGAGGGAAGGGAAAATGCAATAAATGCCACTTGGCTCAAGGCAAAGGACATGTAAGATGAATTTATTGCCTTGTTGAATGTACATGTTGACTTGGAATTTTTGAATTCAAATTGAGAGAATATTCCAAAAGATGCCTTGTGAGGAAAATAGGGATTTAATAAATGAATTAAATCTATTTTCATGTGCAACTTGCATTATCTAGAGGATGGGACATGATATGAGATTAAATTAATCAATGATTAATTAATTTAATGAGAGAGGTTAGGTGATGTGACCTATTTGATTCAAATTTATGGATTTATTTAAATCAAATGAGAGAGGAATATGACAAGAGATTAATTAAATAAGTATTTTGATTTATTTAATTAAAAGAGATGGTGTTAGATTAAATCAAATGAGGTTTTAATTTATTTAATTTAATGGATAGAATTTAGAGATTTAATCAAATAAATTCATTATTTAATTAAATAGGGATAATTAGATCAGATGGATTGATTTAATTAACAAAAGAGATTGACTTAATTAGATAAAATGATTTATTTAATTAAGAGGGGAATATTGATGAATTTAATCAGATAAGGAGGTTTGATTAAATGGTTAGACTGAGAGATGATTCAAGAAGAAATGATGTTAGTAATTCAAGATTAGATGCACAATTTCAATTGGTACATTTTACATGTCTACATTTTGCCCCTCTTTGAAGCAATGCACTTGTTGCGTTGGTTCAAAGAATAAATGATTTCGATCAAAACCAAAAAAAATTGATATTTAAAAACTTGCCCCACTACTGCCTGGTGGAAGAGAATGTGCCAATATAATGCCCCCTCGAGAGATCAGATGAAAATTTTAATTTTTTGGGCGATCTTGCAAAAAAAGATGATAAAGTACCCGACAAGTCCAAAACGGCTCCGAGAGGCTAAAAACGTGTCTAAATGCAATAAAACAATGAAAAAAAAGCCTCAACCAGACAAAAAGTGGTTCAGGGGTCCAAAACCCTAACAGGACAGCCAAACAGGGTGAAAAAACCCTAATTTTTAGGCTTAAAAGGGGCCAGAGGGGTCACTTTCAAGTCATTTTCACACACCTCCGCTAGTAACCTTGAGATTTGAGCTCTGACTCTCCGGCAATATGGCGCAATGACAGCTTCCCCTACACATCACTGATCAAGTTCGGACATACCAGCGGCCACCTGGCATCGAGGCACCGGTATGTGACCCTTACCCAAGCTTCGTCTTTTCATTTAATGCTTTAAAGGGGCAGCTCACCTATAGCGGTGCTATATAGCACCGCTCAGCATTCAAACTACACTGCGCGGTGTTGTTTTGTGCCTTAGCGGTGCAGTTCAGAGTTTAAAAACTCTAACACTGAGCTTGGGTTTGGCGGGTCGGTTTGACAAAGTGTGATGTGGCGTCACCCATTTCACAAAAACTGCGATGCTTGAAGGGAAAGTGCACCGCGGCGGTGCAATTTTTCTCTTTTTGGGATCTAGAGTCAGAGTTTTTGTAAAATCAAACTGCGATGCCATCACAAATTGTGCCGCTAGGGAATTTTTTGGAGCGCCCAATCAGAATTTTTTCAAAAAATTTAACACAGTGACTTTCCTTGATGCAGGACAGGCCTAGGGAGCTCTACTCTCGGGAGCACCGGTCGCGAGATTTGGCTAGCGTCTTACGAGACCTGAACAACAGGGACCAAGACCGACTCAGAGTTGCAGGGTTGTGGCACATTGCGTATGCGGTGCCCGTACGTACTCACCTAGGGATGTTGTCAGCGCTGGCAGAGAGGTGGCACAGCGAAATGTCCTTGTTTCATCTCCCCACTAGCGAGGTTACCGTCACTCTGGAGGATGTTTGGAGCATTCTACGATTGCCAATACATGGCTAACAAGTGATTTTTGATATGGACGAGGGTCGTGAGGCCTGCTGCAGAGTCCTTGCCACACGAGATATCATCTTCTGTGAGGGACATATTGAGCTAGAGCGATACTAGGTCATAGCACATCCCTACCACTGGGCAATTATAGCTATCATCTCGAGTCTTGTCACCCCAGACAGACAAGGGAAATACTTCAGTCTCGGTAGGGGTATTGCTGGGAGCGAATGGTCTAAGATAGGCTGATTCGTTTCACATAGGGGCATGTTCTTCAAGCTTCACTTTACAGGGACCTGCATGAGTACATATACATGGACAATAGAGCGTTGGGGGTTGGAGTGACTTTACTTCATGTATGGGCGTGGGAGCACATTTATGTGCTATGTCCACATGTCATTCCAGTTATGATGGGCGAAGACAATGCCCTCGTGGCACAATACAGAGGTGGTGTGTCCTTTACACACATTGGTGAGCATAGGATTCCCTACTGGAGGCGGGTCTTAGACGAGATGCTAGTTTTCACTTGGCGACCGTACCTTGGTCGGCCTAGATGGGCCGACAATGCTGACTAGCTATTCTATTGCTGCTAGGACCGGTATATGCAGGGGTAGGAGCATACCATGATCAAGAGGTATCTACCCAGGCGAGTGCAGTGTCAGTTTGGAGAGTCGTAGGATTGGCCTAATGACGCCTATGTAGTCATCTTCACTCGCAGCATGACACAGGTGTCATGGGGATAGTACATTCCTGCCTTAGAGGTAGTTGACAGTTTTAGGTAGTTGGCAGCCTGACCATGGACTTATGATCAGGGTTTGGCAGATCTCGACACCACTCAGGCCTATAGGGATTGGTTCTGACCGCCACTTTGGCTGACTATTCCAGGTGAGGAACCAGATGTACGAAGAGTTAGGGGCAAAGGGAGAGGATAAGGGCGAGGACAGAGGGTTGAGATTCGACAAGATCCACCAGTTGTGCCTCCAGTCCTGCCAGGTCATGGAGATGTACACATGTAGGATCAGCAGCAGGAGCCACCAGTTCCACCACCACAAGCTGAGGGTGAGGATCAGCCTTATGTGCAGCCATGGGTACAACCAGCAGGACAGGAAGATGCACGGGACACCTTGATTGTCCAGCTGCAGGCCCAGGTTCAGGCAGTGACTGCCGAGAGAGATCAGGAACAGGCCAAGAGAGAGCAGCTTAGAGCAGAGAGAGATCAGGCTATGTAGCAGAGATAGGCTACAGAGCTACAAGCAGCCACTGAGCTAGGCTGCAGACAGCAGATAAAGAGTATGACAGCCTCCTCCTCCTAGGGTACAGTGTCAGTTCGATCCTACAGGGATGCTATCCGAGAGGCAGAGTATTATCGGCAATCCTATCACGAGGCCATACCTAGAGCAAAGTGGGTCCCAGAGCATTCAAAGTGGGCCAGCCACAGACCAGAAGAGGTTCATGGTGACAGGGGCGAGGGCAGCATTCATAGGGACCAAGCTTGATTGAGATGATATGATACTTTTTACGCCCTATGGGCTCATTTTTGATAGCCTGATGGGCGTTTTGTACCGATTGACATATATGTACAGTGATCTGATTTATTCTTTGTACTATGATAGTGACATTATTGATGATATCTACATATGAGTCGATGATGATTTTGATGCGATGTACCGTGTTCTTTTTTATGCATGGATGGTTTATTTCTATATGCATTGTAATGATGTCTTTTATGGATGTATTTATTTTTGATAATGCATGCATTATGATTATGACTAAAAAATCTATATTATGTTAACCTATGATATGCAAATGTGATATGCAATGATGTTTTCTATATGATGATCTATTTTATATTGATGCAAATGGTGATGTAATATGTGATATGGATGGTATATACGTGAAACGTTATATGAATTATGTTGATATATGAGATGATTATGCATGGATGTAATATGAATGTGATGTTCATGATGCAAATGAGATGGTTTATTTACGATGCTTAGAATAACAAATATTATTATCCTAAACATATTAGATGATGATGTAATGTATGTGATGCAATGGTATGTTAATGCAAAGTGGTATGATGATACGTGATGTAATATAAACGTAATGTGATGATATGATGTTTATGCAAGTATGTATGCCTAATGAATTAAATGCTTATATATTTATTGTTTATGATTATGCAAAAATGATTATGAAATGCTTTCGTAGATGCTATGCGATGATTTATACAATAGATGGTAATATGAAATGGTTATGAAATGCAAATAAATGTTATGTGATGATTCATATAATGTCATGAGATGCAATGTAATGGGTGAAATGCAATGTTCTGGATGCACCTATCTATGAAGAATGTTTATGATAACCTATTTATATGATGTGTTTATGCAATATGCTAATGATTTTGTATGTAGGATCGATGACGATGATGGTGGTGATGATCAACTGTCATAGTACCTTGTTAGTGTCGTTAGTAAGAAAAGAAGAAGTCATTTCAACAAGACACAAGATGATGCAAATGCAAATGATGATGATGATGATGACGATTACTTGCCAAGGAATTGGGATTTTCAAAGGGCCAAATTTTCTTATGTTTGATAACACACATGGTACGATGCATCAAGGTATAGAAAACCAAGATGGCGTTGTACCCAGTGAGATGAACTTTGACTTGAAAAGTAGATAGGAGTATTCTTGTTCACACCTGACATACGGAAACCTTGCTAGGATGCACTTCAGAAGTTTTAGGCACCTCAGACCAAAACATGGAAAGGTAAACCTATCCCTGCAATAGTCAACAAGTTTCCCTAGACCTCTTCCATACATACCTAACAAAGCAAGTATTCACCGAGGTTATATTACAAGAACGTCCAACAAGCATAGCAAACAAAAGATAATGATCATTGCCCCATTCCTATCTCTCTAAATCCTTCGTTCGGATATCATCGAGAGGTCCTTGGACTGAGCGCAATAAGATAAGTCAAAAGACGAAGATAAAGCACACAAACAAGTTGATGTTCTTCAATACCACTAACCAAAAGGGAATGTGTTTTCAAGGATAGGAACCGAAACTATTGCCAAAAGATAATGCCCATTATAGGAAGGATGCATCCTAGGACATGATAGTGGATGGTGGCACATCATTTCATTTATCCAAAGTATTCTTTCTGGTAAATAATGCCCCTTGTAGGAAGGATTCATCCTAGGACATGATTTTATCAGATGATTAATATGGGACTATTTGGATGATGGACTATCGACACAAAGAATTGACCAACTTGTTTATCTACTGACTCAGACTTGAGACTTGACATTTTTGAGTTTAACTTTTAACCTAGTAGACTTGTTTCTAATTGTTTCACCAAAGGTTGAGGGTGATGATTAGTATATTATGGATGGTGTTTATTGCTGGTGCAAGCAAGATGAGACAGATGGATTTTTTCAAATATTTGGATGTTTTTGATGTTTTGGGATTTTCTAAAATTTTGACCAAGAAACTAACATAAAGACCTATCCTAGGGGCCTCGAGGGTTGATCAACAGATTAGCCTTGCCTACGTTATATACGCAGAGACCATGTAGTTCGACTGACAACTTGATCAATTTACAGATGAAGATTTACATGATGAGATGTCTATTTATTATGACAGACTCCTAAAGTACTGACCTAAATGTCTCAGGGGATGATCAGAGATCAACCTTTCCTAGGTTCAAGCTTAGAGACGACGTAGTTTGACAAGACGACTCCTTTTTTGATCTTTTGACTAAATTTTTGACTTGTTTTTGGATTTTGATATGTTTTGATGTTTTTTGATTTTCTGATGTTTTGATGCTTTTGGATTTTCTGATGTTTTGATGTTTTTGGATTTTCTGATTTTCAGAACCTTAAGATCATACATGAATCTGATCCGATAAGAACATGCCCCCAGCGTGATGCAATAGACTACTTCAATAAAGGTAGGACAAAGTGACCTTAAGGATGGTCTGAGTAGTACTAGGAGGGATCATGATACGAACACAGGACCAAGCTATGGTGCGGTTGCGAGTGGATGAGTGATGGATGGAGACTTGAATGCGATGGATGATGGAAGAGAAATGGAGGGATGATGCCAAACAAGCCGTAAAGATCCTGGTGGATGGAAGGTGCTTATTTATGCAAGGTGCCTGTTTGCTAGGTTTTCACCAAGGTACTTGTCCAACGTGCCACCGAAGTGGTTTTCACTAGAGGACGATTTTTCTCTTTACTATTTTTGATAATTTTTCTTATTTTTTTGGATTTTTTTCCTTTTTTATTTTTTTCTTGTCACCAAGATGCCTGTTTGCTAGGTTTTCACCGAAGTAACCATTTTTTCAGGACTTTTTTTGATTTTTTGGATTTTTGGTTCTATACCTTGAAAGTTTTAGGCATAAAACTTTTTGAGATGGGAGCTACTCATGGGCTCCTACAAAGGTTCCCCTTTGGGTGTTGATAACTGATATGCCCCTGACTTATAACTTGTTGTGATGACAAATGGTCCCAACCATTGGATTAAAAATTGTCTTTGCTGCTTGAGTTTGGGACATTCTTATGATTTTCTTTTCAGACCAATTCTCCAACTTGGAACGTCATGCTTCTGATTTTCTTATTGTAGCTCCTATGTGATAGAAATATGGTGTATCGAAATAAGATAAACAAATCACACAAAATGAAACATTAAACTAAAGAAAATCAAGATAAATTGAATTCAAAGAAAACAAACAGAGCTTCTTCAGAACTGTTCCATTTTTCTCTATCTCCAAGGATTTGTTTGAAGTTGTTGCTCTCAGATTGTGTAAGCAAAGCTTCTCAGAATGGCAACCTGCAGAACGAGTATGCAAAGGGAGAGTGCTTCTCTATCATATATGCTGGTGGAGTGAAAATGTTGATACGGATATGCACAGGGGCTGTAAATTATGCACAGGGGCTATGGATTATGGATGTTATTGAAACTAAACTATGAGGATGATTGGCCATGATATGGAATGATTCTACAATCTATGAATGCAAAAAGACTATGCTATGGATGCTTGAAAGCTATTTGACTATACTTTTCCTATATGAAAGCTTATATATGATTTCAAAGAATCGACAGTCCTTTTTATAGCTTTTTGCAGGCAAGAGTTGGCTAGCAAAGATCAATGGTTGTGAGATTGTCTGGTAGATTTGAATGGTGAGAGATGGAGAATGTTGGGAGGTTGGAGAAAAGAATGGAGCCTTGTCTTCAACCCATGAGAACAAGCTTGCACAGGAACAGAGAAATTTTTTTTTGTTTTGGAAGTTTGTTTCACGGTTGTTGAGGATAATGCAATATTAAATAAATAAATTTATTTAATTTCATGTGAGTTTGATTTTTGATTTGAGGACTATAGAATATTTAATTAAATATTTGAAATATTTAATTGTGAATGGACTTTAGAAGAATTAATTAAATATTTAGAATATTTAATTGCGAATGGATTTTAGAAGAATTAATTAAAATTGTGAATGGAATTAATTAAATATTTAGAATATGGAAATGTGAATGGACTTTAGAAGAATTAATTAAATATTTAGAATATTTAATTGTGAATGGAATTTAGAGGATAAGAATATTTAATCTCTATTTGAATAAAATATTCAAGCCAAGATTAAATGATAATTAATATAAATAAATCGTAATGTTTATTTAATTAATTAAGAAATGGATAAGAAAAGTGATTAAATAAACTTATTTATTTAATCGAAATGAAAGAATGAACAATATAAATAAATTATTTAGATTTATTTATACGTAAATCGAATTCAAAGATTTAATTAAATATTAAAAATATTTAATTAATTACCAGACTATTGTGATGTGACCATTTTTAGGTGTATACATTTTTCCCCTCTTTGAAGTGATGTGTTTTACGCATTGCTTCAAAGAATTTTGAAATTTTCCCTAGATGTTTGACTGTCGAATGTTGATAGGTATATGCCCCCTTGAACAATGAATCGATAAGATTTTGATTTTTGTGAAAAAAATTTGAATTTTTAGATTTTTTGAAATTTTTGATTTTTATGATTTTGAAGATGTCAATTCATCATTCGAAAAATGATGATGTGAAGAAAATGACTAGAAAAGATGTAAGATGAAAAAGTGATGACTAAATTGACCTTGTTATGATAAAATGTGATAAAAATACCCCAATTTTGCTCTTAAATAGGTTAAAAATGTCATTTTCCATGTCATTTTCCATTTTAACCTAGTAAAAATTGTAAATTTTGAGCTCTGGACTGAGAAAGATGGCACTTCCGATTCACCAGCACCGTTTCGAGCGCATCCGACGACATCAGCGATCGGCGCATTATGGACCCACGGTATGTACCTCATGAAACTTTTGTGATTTGAAAATTTTTCATTTAGGGCATGTTTATCCATGTTTTGATTGTGAAAGAGTGTGTTTAGCGCCATTGATTATTTGCATAGCGCCCATGAAGGTTTTCATCGCGCCCATGATTTTGTAGCGCCCTTGATAAATTTCATAGCACCCATGATGTTTTCTATAGCGCCCTTGATTTTGTAGTGCCCTTGATTATTTTCATAGCGCCCATGACCCTTTTCATAGCGCCCAAGATTGCATGTTGTTGTGAGTGATAAATTTGTTCCCAAAGTTGTTGGAAAACAAATAATAACTGATAAATTTGCTTTTAAAGTTGTTAAAAACAAATAAGATCGATAAGTTTGCTTCTAAAGTTGTTAAAAACAAACAGGATTTTGATTATTTGCTTTCCATGATGATGAAAAACAAAGAGTTGATTGATATTCAGATTTGATTGATGAGTCGTGATGATTTGATATTGATTTTTCTTTGTCATGATGATGTGTCAACAGGAGAGATTGGGCATTTTACAGTTACGAGAGACATTCCCGAAGACATGGGGATTGATTCCATAGCTAGTACAAGCAGATAGAGATATTATCGAGGCATGTGGACTGACTTTATTACTTGAGATGCTTGAGGTGCATCTCAACAGAGCTTTATTGACAGCACTTGCAGAGAGGTGGCATAGTGATACCAACACATTTCATTTACCAACCGGAGAGATTACCGTGACTCCAAAGGATGTGTATCACATCTTGAGGATTTCAATTATGGGAGAGATAGTGAGTTTCGATGTCCGAGAGGTGGGAGGTACGGATGCCTTGAGACAAATATTCAGAGATGATGAGATTGCAGTGTTAGGGTTAGAGATGGCAGATATCTAACAATTAAATGTAGATTTGAATAATAAACAGAGAAACTAAAACATACACAGAATAAATCATAACACAGAGAATTTAACGTGGTTCACCCAATCTGGGCTACATCCACCAAACCGCAACCATCCAATACTTTTATTATCCAGTGCAAAACCTATTACAATCTTGCAAATAATCGTGTTTTTCCTCATACTGTAACCCCCATCCCAACCCCTTTTAACAAGCTTTTAGAAGCTTCCAGAATTAGGGTTTTACAAAGTCGGTTTTCTTTCTTTTTCGGAGATTTTTCCTTTTTCGTTGACGACACGAAAAAAATGGCAAAAAAAAATTCTCGGGGGCTGTGCCCCCGAACCCCCGCCCAAGGCCCGACCTGGCCCCAGACCCCGACGAGGACGGGGGGGGCAGGGTGTACAGTATACCATGGGCTATACAGTATAGCATGATCAGTCGCCACATACCAACATGCAGGATATTATATCTCATGGAGAGAGATGACAAATTCCTATGCACCCCTACCATCTGTACTTGCAGGTTTCATTGGAGGTGTTTTGTGCCCCGAACATAGGTCAAAGGGGTTTGCAGTCGGGTGGGGTCGTGTTCTAGAGAGGATGGTGATGTAGGGTACACGGTATGTGTGGGGTTCGTGCATTCTTGCGCATTTGTATGATGAGTTACACCATATTGTATACGACAGAGGTCCTAGTTTTGCAGTTGGTTGTTCACTATTACAGATATGGGCATGGGAGCATTTTGCTGTCATGCGACCATTGACTCGAGGACAGCGGCCGGCTGGTTGATCGTATAGATGGAGATATATGGATATTATTGCTCAGCTAAGACTGGGAAAACTAGATCATTGGCAGCGTCTCTTGGATGATCTTGATACAGTATGTTGGCGGCCATATGTAGATTGTGAGGCATGGCCAGAGGACGCGAGGGAGATGCCCTATGTCTTTACTTCTAGATATCTTATTGGCCGCACTCTGTGGATTATTGAGAGATTTCTTGTTGGATGAGTATGTCGGCAGTACGGTCAGCCTCAGGGTATGCCTATGGGTTATGCTATTTATGCACGACAACAGCAGGAGATTACAGTGTGGGGTCCACGGATTTCTTATGAGGCAGTGGTGGCAGAGTTAACTAGTTTGGGAGCTCATATGTGGGATTATAGACCTGATATTCTAGACAAAGGGACGACGCCAGAGTATGGTCAATATGTGTTAGAGCATCATGTACCACAATTGTTTGATCCTGATGAGCATGCTGCTCCAGTTGCTATATAGAAACCACAAAGAGGCAGTCAAAGACGACAAAGAGAGACAGCTTCAAAGGGTGATGATTCAGAGGGAGATGATGATGAGGAGGAGAGTGGAGGTAGTGATGATGAGTCAAAGAGAGATAGTGATAATGAGGAGAGTGGGGGAGGTGGTGGAGGTGGTAGAGATGGTGGGAGAGGTGGTGGTAGAGGTGATAGAGGTAGTGGAGGTGGTAGAGGTGGTAGGAGAGGTGGTAGAGGTGGACCGCGGATGAGACATACAAATCCATCATCCTCAGTAGATCGAGTGGTGTCGAGTCAGATATCTTCTTTGCAGAGTATAGTGCAGAGCTTACAGAGTCAGCTAGCACAGGCATAGGCCTTGATTACACAACTTCAGGGACAGTTGACGACAGTCACTGCTGAGAGAGATACAGCCAGATAGCAGGGTGATGAGGCTAGAGTTGTAGCTGATATTCTAGAGAGAGCATCAGGAGATGGTATGGTGAGAGAGCTTACTAGAGCTATTCGGGAGGCCATGTTTTATAGGATCATATATCATGATGCAATGCCACCTGAGCGGAGGGAAAGTTATACACAGTCTCGGTCTACTCATAGTCGTTCTTAGGCCACTAGTAGGGATGTGACACAGCCATTACCTCCAGTAGGTCCATCAGGGACAGGTGGAGCAAGTCCATCAGGTGCAGGTGGGACAAGTCCTAGACTAGCACCATCAGAGGATAGCACTGCCTAGTGCATTGTACATGATATTCTATTGATACTCGTTTGAGATATTTGTATACACATTGATATGGTCGCTTTTTTGATGATGTATATCATGTTACACCTTTGTACATTTTGACATTCATTTTTGGAGATATATGATATGCAGCGATGATTTATTATGTGATGAATGCGTCTATTTTCTATATGCATGATGTTTATAATATGATTTCATGATGTCAATGTCTATGATGTATATGTATGCATGATTTTTGACATGATGAATGAAAGTGCAATGTTATGATATGATTGCAATCTATTGATGAATGAATATGAAATGTTGTGAATATGATGTATACTTTGTTTTTATGATTTTTCGATGCAAATATGTATGAAAAATGTATGAAATGATGTTTTTGTGAATGTCAAAATGTACTCAGTCATTTTATTGGAAAGACATGAAACATTTGATACTTTGCCAACTTTTGGAATAATCCATAAATAAAAAATGCAGATTTGAAAATGAATGCAATCTATACTAACCATGCAGGGTATCTGTACAATATTGCCATTCTAAGAGCTTATTTGTGCTTTTTGTATCATCATAGAGCATTGAAATGTTGAAAGTTAATACAAGCATCAAAGAGTATGTTAGCACTAGTAATGACCTGAGTATTGCTTTCATGATTTTTGATATAGCAAGTTAATGCAAGCATCTAGGTACAATTGAATCGAGATGACCTGAGTATTGCTTGCATAAACAGACAAGAGTTAACCCTTTTCCCATGCAAATTCTGAAATGTCATCAATGATACATAGTAGAGCATGTATCGCGACCAATTTGCATAGTACTAATGATTTCCTCGCAAATAGCAGACAAAGAAAAATCATACTCCTTCCTTTCTTTTCTAGTTTAGTACATCATTGAATTGCTCCAGAAATATGATAGAAAACCAAACAACAATTCCAATTTTTGCTGAAAATATTTCAAACATTATTCAGATTAAGATCATCCAACTTGGTTATCAACATTGATGTTCTTATTTTGAGTAACATTTTTTTGGAGCATGTTGTTTTGATTTCAATTGGCATTGAATAAGCATGTTATGGTTGATTTTATGCAGCAATGTTTATTGCATTTTGGCAAACCGTCTTGTGTCTTTTTGTGATGTTCGAAAAGCTCATTTCCCCTCTCTTGTTCAGTCTATGTTGTTGCCCCCAGTGTAAACACAACCTAAAGATTATGGATATGTACAAATTTCATCAAGCCATAATGAAACATGAGGATTCTCATTGTATGATATGGATATGAAAGATCTGTACAAATGATAGATATGGATGGATGATGCCGAAAGTGAATGCAAGACATAAGCTAATAGATGGAGGAGCCCATTTTGATCACAAGTAGCGCCTGTTTGCTAGGTTTTCACCACGTGTTTTTATTGCACTTTTTTAAGACTTTTTCTAATTTTTTATGGATTTTTTCAGGACTTTTTCTGTTTTTTATGATTTTTTTTAGGACTTTTTCTTATTTTTATGATTTTTTAAGAACTTTTTGTGATTTTTATGATTTTTTTCATGACTTTTTCTGATTTTTATGATTTTTTTAGGACTTTTTCTAATTTTTTATGATTTTTTCAGGACTTTTTCTAATTTTTTATGACTTTTTTAGGACTTTTTCTGATTTTTTATGATTTTTTCAGGACTTTTTCTGATTTTTTTGATTTTTTGCATGATTCAAACATAGAACTTCTTCAAATGAATGTTGTTGATTGGTTCTTCAAACAGATCCCCTTCTGACATAGACAACTGATATGCCCTAGAACCGTATGCTGCAATGATGACAAATGGACCAAGCCAATTTGGTTCAAATTTTCCTTTCTTTTCTCTGTCTTGCTGATTGCATGGATTTTCTTTCAAGACAAAGTCACCTACTTGAAATGTTTGTGATTTAACTCTGTGATTGTAGCTATGGGACATAACCTATTGATAACCCTTCAAATGATCAGCTGCATGTTGACGTCTTTCATCTAACAATTCTAGCTCTTGCAGATGAGATACTATGTAGTCTTCATCATTTATCAATCCTTTGAGTGAGACTCTAATCGAAGGTATTTCAACTTCTAGTGGTAAAATCACTTCTGCTCCATAGACCAAGGCATATGGGGTAGCTCTCATTGGTGTGCGAATGTTGGTTCTGTATGCCCACAAAGCTGGATTTAACTGGACATGCCAATCACGACCGGTGTCATTTACCGTTTTCTTCAAGATTTTCAAGATTGTTTTGTTTTAAGCTTCTGCTTGACCATTGCCTTGTGGATAATAAGGTGTAGAAAACCTGTGTTGGATGTGAAATCTTTCACAAAGTTCATCAACATCCTGATTCTTGAAAGGCATCCCATTATCAGTGATGATAGAATTAGGAATTCCATATCGACAAATGATGTAATTCAGGATAAATGAAGATATTTTTTTACCCGTCACAGTTGTCAAAGGAATAGCTTCAATCCATTTTGTAAAATATTTTGTAGCCATGATGATGAACTTATGCCCATTTGATGATAAAGGATGAATTTTTCCAACAAGATCTAGTCCCCACTAAGAAAAAGGCCATGTCAGAGTGAAAGGTTGCAGTTCCTGTGCAGGTGCATGAATAAGATTCCCATGGATCTAGGATTTAGAATACTTCTTGACAAAAGTAAAAGAATCTTTCTCCATGGTAGGTCAATAATATCCCATTCTAACAAGTTTCTTGGCTAAGGTCAAACCACTTGAATTAGTTCCACAAATACCACCATGAACCTCTTGTGAGGCTTGTTCAGATTCATCACGTTCAAGACATCGAAGGAGCATACCATCAAGACCACGTCGGTAAAGGATTTCGGCGATCAAGGTATAACGGGAGGATTGGCGTATGAAATTCCTTTTTCAATTTCGGGATAAATCCAGAGGTAAAATATTATTTTTCAGATAGGTATAAGTCTTTCCATATAAAGGTGAATCAGAACCAGTTAAATGACATATGACTTGGATCTCAGGATTATCATAGGTAGGAGAAAATAATTGTTCCACCAAGAATTCGTACCTTTTTTATCTTCTGATAGTTGTAATAAGGAAGCCATTGTAGCCATTGCATCTGCGACTTTATTATCAATCCTTGGGATTTGTGAAAACTTGATTGACACAAAATACTTTCTAAAATCATCCACCATGTTCTTGTAAGGTAGCAACTTATCATCTTTAGTTTGATAATCATCATTGATTTGATTAATGACAAGTTGTGAATCACCGTAGACTTGCAGCTCTGTAATCCACCATTCCAAGGCTATCTTTATCCCTATGAGCAATGCCTCATATTCAGCTATGTTATTTGTGCAAGGAAACATCAACCGATATGATTTTGGAATGGTATGTCCTTCAGGTGTGACAAAAAGAATCCCTGCCTCCGAGCCTTGTTGCATGTAGGATCCATCAAAGTACAATTTCCATGATTTCTGAATTGTTGTTGTGAAGACATCTGCATTAGGAAACTCAATGTGCATTGGATTTTCTTCTTGTAAAGGTGCTTCAGCTAATTGATCTGCGATGACCTATCCTTTAATAGCTTTTCGATCTACATAGTGAATGTCAAACTCACTTAAGATCATTACCCATTTGCAAGTCTTCCTGTTAAAGTAGCTCTGCTTAAAAGGTATTTTAATGGATCAATTTTGGTTATCAGCTTAACTATATGAGCCAACATATAGTGTCACAAATTTTGAGAAGCAAACACCACTGCGAGGCAAGCTTTTTCAATGAAAGTATAGTTTAATTCATGACTTGTTAAAGTTCTGCTGATATAGTATATGGTCCTTTCTTTGCCTGTAGAATCCTCTTGTGCTAGTAATGCTCCCAAGAATACTTCTATTGCTGAAATATAGAGTATGAGTGGCTTTCCTAGAACTGGTGGAATTAAAACTGGTGGGTTCATAAGATATTGCTTGATCTGATTGAATGTTGCTTCACATTTTTCTTCCCATTTGAATGGGTCATTTTTATGCAATAAATATGTAAATAGTAAGCTTTTGTCTACCAGTTGAGCTATAAACCGCCTAATAGACTGTAGGCGTCCTTGCAATGATCGAAGCTGATTGATATTTCATGGTGGCGGCATGTCCATTATAGCTTGTACCTTTTCTAGATCAACCTCTATGCCCTTTTCTGAAACAATGTATCCTAGGAGTTTTCCAGATGTAATGCCGAAGACACATTTCTTTGGATTGAGTTGAACATTGAACTTCTCCATTCTGATAAATATTTTTGATAATATTTCAAGATGTCCTTCTCTTGTGTGAGATTTGGCCAATAAATCATCCACGTAGTCTTCCATGAAGGTGTGCATCATGTCATGAAAAATGGTTGTCATTGCTCTTTGATAAGTGGCTCCTGTGTTCTTTAACCCAAATGGCATTACATTCCAACAATAGGTACCCCAAGGGCATGTGAACGTTGTTTTATCTTGATCCTCTAGTGCAATCTTTATCTGCTTGTATCCTGAAAATCCATCCATTAATGAATACATTGCATGGCCAGCAGTTAAATCAACAATCATATCTATGTTTGGCAAAGGGAAGTCATCTTTGGGACAAGCTTTGTTCAAATCTCTGAAATTTGTACAAATTCTAATCCTTCCATCTGGCTTTGAAATAGGTACAATATTGGAAATCCATTCTGCATAGTCAATAGTTTGAATGAATCCAACATCTAAAAGCTTATTTAATTCCTCTTTAACCAATAACGCAACATGTGGATGCATTTTTCTGAGTTTTTGCTTCACAGGTTTTGCCCCTACGTTTATAGATAAATGATGCATTATCAGATTAGGATCTAACCTGGCATATTAGCATATGACCCTCGGAGTTGATTTGATTCTCCTTCAAGAACTCCATGAATTTCAGTACTTCTTCAACTGTTAATGACACTGCAAGTTGAGGGATTTTTGGCTGCTTTGTTGTACTTATGTTGATTGATTATGTTGGTTCGATCAAAATAGAAGATCTTTCATGATAATGCTTGGGAAGAGTGTCAATTTTCTCATCCTTTAGTGCCTCAGAAAGGTTTTCACTTTCGGATTCACTCTTTATTTTTCTCTTGTTGTGATCTACCACTGCCATTTTTCGGTTTTCACTGATAGATCCATCTTTTATTTCATTTATTTTGTAGCTAAGAGACTTGACACCCTCCCTATCAAAATTGTGAGTATGAAATTCTTGGATGAAACAATTGTTTTCCTCATTAGAGGAACAAAGGAAATTTATAATGTCCTCATCATCATGAAATGTAGGGATATGGATAGGTGCATCATTGTCCCAATCAATAAGTTTCGGATAAACTAAAGGCATGGGATCATTAGGTTGGGTAAGGTCTTGAGCTGTCAAAGTCATGATGTGGTTGTCATTTTCATGGTAGACAAGGTCTATGATGGTATTCTCTTGTCGATCATCAATCTCATGAAAATATGAATCGTCCTCAGTTGAGTCATCGTTATATCATGAATCAAATTCAAGTGATTGTGTTCTCGAGCTTTCTCCTTGTATGAGAATGGGTGCATATTTGTGTATGGTATCAACTTGTTTGTCTCTCCAAAATTCATCATTATAAATGGTGTCCCATTCATATTCATTAGAATCAGTATCTGAACCGTTCTGCAATTGGAAAATTGATCCATAAGATTTTTGTAGAGTGACATTTGCATGGTGTTTATCTGAAATTGATTCTCTTTCATGAGTTTGTTGTGCTTGCTATAAAACTAACTCCTTCTGTATCCTTACCATATCCCAATCCTATTTTATCATTTGGATGTATTGAAATAGGTTGAATTGGTTCCATGATTCCTTCTCTTCTTTTTCGTATAGGACCATTTCCTTCATAGCCCATTTTCTGCATGATAGCGTACCCCTTACCATATTGTTATGTAGGTAACTTAATGTGCAAGAGAGATTCATCTTCATCTTTGTATAGCCAACTTAGGATGTCCCTATCTTCAGCTTCTTCCTCAGTGGTGTTGGCTTTAATGAATTGTCCATCAAACTTTGTGATTGGCACAGAAGCTTGGGACGTTGAGGCTGTTGCAATCTTTTGATTTGATAAGGTTGGTTGACCATGTGACATCAGAGAAGGAGGTAAGCTAGAAAGAGATAGCAAATATTCGCCTACTCCTTTGTCTTTAAATTTTAGCTTAGTGTCAAGATTCTTTATCAATTCTGTAGTTGGCCTTAGAAGAAGTAGGTAAGAGCCTCCCCTATTGTGTGGCAATAGCATCTTGAGTTGCCTCAAGATTTGAACAACTTTTGGTGCTATTGTAATCAGCTTGTATAGTTCTTTCATGCCCATCGTGATGAAAAACTTGAGGCATTGATGATACGCTGATGGTAACGCTTACATATCATGAATCCATGGGTAACGCGTGTTGTAGGATAGATCACCATCTGCAGACCAAACAAAATGGCTCCTTTCACAATGTGTCCTTCTCATAGGTAGCATTACTATTAATCCTTTAGAAGCTCTTTTCTTCATCATCATATATGCCTTTGATAGTTATTTCTTTCCTTCGTGATCAATGGAATTTTCCATATTCCTAAGGTACATGTATTAGCTTTTAAGGCATTAAATTTTAAACCGCTCATCCATCTATTAAGTACCATTCAAAGGTTTATGGATCATGACTTCAAGATAGAGAAATGAATTATGTGGATGTGCCATGGAAGCATCATCTTTTTCGAAAAATGAAAGACAAGTGGGGGAAGACAAATGTCCCACCATAGCTTGAAATTTGTTTACATCCAGATCAGTATGAACAGTTGTGTTTACAAGAGCTTCTTCTAAAATATTCTTGTGTATGGGAGATATTTTGAGAAGTTCAAGAATGGAGATTTGAGCTGATGTTTTTCTCAGTTGATCAACTAGATTATAATGATTTGGAGAAGGAATAGTTGTTTTAGATGAACTTCCTTTTAAAACAACTTTTGCTTGTCCTCTCGTAGTCACATTAACCTGTTGATATTCTTGTTTTCCCTTGATTTTAATAACATTAACTCACTGATCATCTACATAGATGTGACGGATTATATTGTCTTCAACATTATGTATGCTTTTTGCTTTGGTATCCGATGTTTCCCCTTTTTGATAGTTCGGTAAAGGATCTTTGAATGCTTGATGATCATCATTGGTATGATGCCCTTCAATTGTAATGGTTACATTGTCAATTAAATCTTGTACTAGATTTCACAAAGCTTGACAATTATTCGTTCTATGACCTTTACATTGATGATAATTGCAATAATACGAGTCATTCCATGATGGTGGTTTGACTCGTGGCTCATAATCTCTTTGTGATGGTAAGGTGATAACTTTATTATCAAGAAGCTCCTTGAGAGCAGACTCAAGAGATTGACCCAAAGTGGTAAAATTTCGTTGATTTGAAAAGAATGGAGGTCTGGACGGATTTGATGTTTGGGTATTGCCAAGATTGTTATTGAAATTACCACGATTTTGATTGGTATTTTGATTGGTCATGCTTTCTTGGTTGGAGTTATGTCCTTTTTGATTATTGTTTCTTTGTTGGTTGATATTTCCTTGTTGGTTGGTATTTGCTTGTTGATTGTTTCGTGGAGCACTTGATAGGTTGAAGATAGATGGTCTTGTTCGTAGATTATTTGCATCTACTATACCATCATTGACAACATTTTTATTTATGTTCCAAAACCTTGTTTTATCGTTGTTGTTTTGGTTGGATGAACTTGGATTATCAAGTTTTATCACTCCTCGTTTAACCAAGGCCCCTTCAATGGTGATTGTGTTTTCAATCAATTTTTCAAAGTTATGAGGACAATGAAGATTAAGCCTGTAACTTAATTCTTGATCTAGGCTATTGATGAAGATATCCATCTTTTCCTTTTCAGGAATAGGACGGGAATGTCACGTAAACAACCTTCTCCACCTTTGCAAAAACGTAGTGAAGGATTCTCCTACTTTTTGTTTCACTTTACAAAGATCAAACATTGTTATCTGTTGTTGGATGTTGTAGGCGTATTGTGATATAAATTGATTTATTAACTCCTCAAAGGTTTTGATGGGGGGAGTGATCTTGGAAATCCACTCCATGGATTGTCCACCCAAACTTCATGGAAACAATCGCATTAAGTAGGTATCATCATAAGTGAATTCTAGACTCATATTTCATAAATCCCTCACATGTTCAATGGGATCAGTTTTTCCATTGTACCTATCAAATTTAGGGATTTCGCAATGTTTTGGAAAAGGGATCATTTGAAGACTCCTATCGAATGGATAAGAAGATATGTCATCCAAAACATACTTCTTTGTTGTACCCCCTTGCATCTCCTCTATTTTCCCTTGTAATTTTTTTATCTGTTGAGTAAGGGCACTAAAATCATTAGAACGAGTTTCGAGATTATGTTTAATCCCTTCTAAATCGAAATTGTAAGGTAACTTAGCTCCTTGATTAGCTAATGAAAGAAAATATTTTTCTTTGTTTTGTTCTAAAATTCTTTCTATAAGAGTATGGAATTGGGGATCTTGTTCTGCTTCTTGAAGTTTTTCTTTTGTTAATTCTTCAACATTAAATATTTCCTCTTCTTTCTCATTATGGTCACCCATTTTGCTTGTGGTAGTTTCTCCTTCATCTTTTTCCATGTGTTTTTGAGATCTTGTGACAACAGGCATAAGCTTTGTTCCAAATTCTACTAACTTTTGATCAAAAGAATGAAATAGTGCAATTTGTGATAGATATGAAAGTCAGGATAGAATGAAGATTCTATGACTTGAAAGATTTATAGCCTTTAGCTTGTGTTGTTCCCTAATTCAAAGGATGAAAATCTTGTTTGGCGGGAATTTAAGCAAAAGATCAAGAAAAGGATGATTTTGCACTCAATGAAGTTTGATCGTAGTTTCGTAAAAAGATGGATTTTGTGATGAATGCCTAATGTGATTGAGTTCTCTATTGCAGAAATTGATTTGGACGAGTAGAATATTCAATTGCAGGTTGGGGAATATAACAAAAATGAATACGTTGACTATGGTTGTGCCTTTGAGAAAGGGCTCTTCTTTGAAAGAAAGCTCGTGAGTATAATGGTTCTACAACATAATCATCAGTGAAACCTCTAACACAGTCATCATATTGATGAAGAAAGGTTCTATATTTAAGTAAAACCTTTCGGCTTTGGTACAAGAAGCGTCTTTTCTTCAATAGTTTCTTGTAGCTAAGGGGTTTCTTTGGATTTTTTATCCTTTGAGAATGAATTTCTTAACAAAGGTTGTGGATTTCCAATCTCTTAACATAAGAGTAATCAAGGTAATTGTGAGTGTTGGATGATCTTAACTAGATTAATGTTTTGAAAACACTTCAAACAAGTTATAGAATAGTTGTTTTTAATTCCTATACTAAACATCAAGTGTATGATCAAAAAAAAATTCAAAAATTATTTTAACAGGTTTTACACATGATAAATAGTTCAAACAAACTCACTCTTAGTACTCAAGTAGGTCATCATAATAATCAACAGCCCACATCTTAGAACTGTGTTGACTCACACAGTCGTGTCACCCCCGAAAGGGCGCCCGTGTTTGTCTTTTCTAGGTGTGTACTTAGAGTGACGGAAGTGGATACCGGATCCCCTGAGCAAACAGTCCTTGGTAGTTATATGGTGAGCATCTTGGGGGTAGATTCTTCCCTCCCCTGCACTGTGATTATTACGATGTTTGGAAACTGACTTCGGTTGGATACTACACTAAGTTCGTAGTAAGGGTTTCTGTTCGGTGTGGCAAATGATATACTCCCTCAAGAGACCTCCCTACCTTTCGAACAAAGGCTTTGGGGATGGTTATCTTGCACACTACCGTCAAAAGAGGGTTTCCCCAATTTTGCTTTAAATTTTATAGTGGGGTGGAATAGCCTAGCTTTGGCTTGAACCCACTTGAGTCATTCCTCTTGGGTGAGTACTTTTTCCCACAAGAGCAGGCTCTCTAAAAGGTATTATAAAAACTTAAAATTGCATGAAATGAAATAGATGAGTTTGGAATTTTGATCACCCAGTTAAGGGGAGAGCATAGGCCTATCACCGTTTAAAGCAAAGCAAACAAGAGTTCAATTTTAAGCCCATATAAACAATTTGCTATGCTAGGTGAAGATGTTGCTTCACAAAGAAATGGAGTTCTTTTTAGCCCAAAATAGAAAATGAAGTGACTATCCTAGGATTGCTTAATTTTGAATTATGTGACTATCCTAGGATTGCTTCATTCTTTTAAAGTTTTTACTGTCTGCATTCGCGTCGGATTCAGTCAAATTATATTTAAGTTATAGATTACAATTTGTAGCCTTTTTAGAAGTGCGCTATAATAGACATCACGGGCACTAAAATAGAGTTCATGGGCATTGCAGGATGAGTCACGGGCGCTGCAGGATGAGCCACGGGCACTGCAGGATGAGTCACAGGTGCTGCAAGATGGATCATAGGCGCTACAGGATGGATCACGGGCGTTGCAGGATGGATCACGGGCATTGCAGGATGGATCACGGGCACTGCAGGATGAGTCACAGGCACTGTAGGATGAGTCACGGGCACTACAAGATGAGTCATGGGTGTTGCAGGATTAATCACAGACGCTGCAGGATGGATCATGGGCGCTGCAAGATGAGTCATGGGTGCTGAACTGGGTGTAAATTGTTTTGAAGCGTGTTTATTGCGCTAATATGTTGTTTTAGCCGTGACCTGTCAGAAAAACCTACAAAAAGATGTTAGAATTGGGGCAAGAGCCCCACGATGGGTGCCAAAAATGTGTGATAGAAATATGGTGTATCAAAATAAGATAAAAAAATCACACAAAATGAAACATTAAACTAAAGAAAATCAAGATAAATTGAATTCAAAGAAAACAAACAGAGCTTCTTCAAAACTGTTCCATTTTTCTCTATCTCCAGGGATTTGTTTGAAGTTGTTGCTCTCAGATTGTGTAAGAAAAGCTTCTCAGAATGGCAACCTGCAGAACAAGTATGCAAAGAGAGAGTGCTTCTCTATCCTATATGCTGGTGGAGTGAAAATGTTGATACGGATATGCACATGGGCTGTAAATTATGCACAG
>VDFB02181003.1:0-20162 GCA_007258455.2 Sequoia sempervirens | reverse complement strand
TGAGAGATGGAGAGGTTGAGAGGAAGATGGAGAATGTTGGGAGGTTGGAGAAAAGAATGGAGCCTTGTCTTCAACCCATAGGAACAAGCTTGCACAGGAACAGAGAAATTAATTTTCTGTTTTGGAAGTTTGTTTCACGGTTGTTGAGGATAATGCAATATTAAATAAATAAATTTATTTAATTTCATGTGAGTTTGATTTTTGATTTGAGGACTATAGAAGATTTAATTAAATATTTGAAATATTTAATTATGAATGGACTTTAGAAGAATTAATTAAATATTTAGAATATTTAATTGCGAATGGATTTTAGAAGAATTAATTAAAATTGTGAATGGAATTAATTAAATATTTAGAATATGGAAACATGAATGGACTTTAGAAGAATTAATTAAATATTTAGAATATTTAATTGTGAATGGAATTTAGAGGATAAGAATATTTAATCTTTATTTGAATAAAATATTCAAGCCAAGATTAAATGATAATTAATATAAATAAATCGTAATGTTTATTTAATTAATTAAGAAATGGATAAGAAAAGTGATTAAATAAACTTATTTATTTAATCAAAATG
The DNA here is from genome assembly GCA_007258455.2 of Sequoia sempervirens. Classification (NCBI taxonomy): domain Eukaryota; kingdom Viridiplantae; phylum Streptophyta; class Pinopsida; order Cupressales; family Cupressaceae; genus Sequoia; species Sequoia sempervirens. Next base: position 19,585 of record VDFB02181003.1, on the reverse strand, counting down.
AAAGAATGAACAATATAAATAAATTATTTAGATTTATTTATACGTAGATCAAATTCAGAGATTTAATTAAATATTAAAAATATTTAATTAATTACCAGACTATTGTGATGTGACCATTTTTAGGTGTATATAGCTCCTTTTGAGTCTTTCTAATAGACTTGCAAATGATTCAAAGCATCTATCTGTCTCTCATCCAGTAGCTCTAGCTCATGAATTTAGTCTTGATACCCGGTACTCTTCATCTATGATGAAGTTTTGCAGTGATATCCTTAGGGATGGGAGCTCGATCTCAATGGGGAGTACCACTTCTGATTCATAGACCAAGGAAAAGGGGGTGGCGCCAGTGGGTGTATGGATGATGGTTCGATAGGCCTAGAGGGCGGGATTAAGCTACAGATTCCAGTCACGACCTACATCATTGACTGTTTTCTTGAGGATTTTTGGAATGGTTTTGTTTGTAGCTTCTGCTTGGGCATTGCCTTGGGGATAGTACAAAATGGAGAAGCGATGTTGGATTTTGAATTTCTTGCATAAGTCACGAACTTCCTAATTTTTGAATGGTCTCCCATTATCTGAGATGATGGCTTGTGGGACACCATAGTGGCATATGAGAGTTCAGAATGAACTTTGAAATCTACTTCCTGGTTATATACGTCATGGGTATGGCTTCTACCCACTTAGTAAAGTACTCTGTTGCAGTTATGATATTAGATGAGGTCGGAGTGATTTTCCCAATGAGATCGAGTCCCCACTGCAAAAAAGGCTATGGTGTGATGATAGGATGAAGCTCTTGAGTTGGAACATGGATGAGGTTCCCATCCTGCTGACATTGTAGACACTTTATGGCATGATCATGTGCTTCTCGTTCCATTGTGGGCCAATAATACCCCATCCTCAGCAATTTCTTGGCTATGGTCATTCCACTTGAGTACGAACCACAGATACCGTTGTGAACTTCGGTTAGAGTGGTTAATGCCTCCTTAGCATTTAAACAGTGCAGTAAGGTACCTTCTATGCTTCTACGGTATAGGGTATCACCTAGGATGAAAAATCTGGATGCCTTTTTAACAAAGGTTCATTTTAGGTTTGATGGTAGGTTAGCAGGTATGACTCCTATGCGAAGATATGTGTAGATGTCATGATACCAAGGATCACCAGGACCAACAATTTCACACACATATTCTGATTTCGGTACCTCGAATGCAGGAACGAGAAGCTGCTCGATCAGGAATTCATATTTTGGAACATTGTGAGGGATGTCTAATAGGGACCCAATTGTTGCCATGGCATCTACTGCTCTATTGTTGATTCTAGGAATTTTCTCAAATGTTATTTCTATAAAAGATTCATTGAGAGTCTCCACCAATTTCTTGTATGGAGTGAGCTTGTCATCCTTGGTCTAATATTCATTATTGACTTGATTTATGATCAACTAAGAGTCTTTGTACACTTTGAGGGCTATGATGTTCCATTGCACTGCTATCCTGAGACCTATAGTCAAAGCCTCGTATTCTGCAATATTATTAGTGCAAGGAAATGCCAATTTGTATGACCTTGGTATGCAATCCCCTTGTGGGATGATGAAAAAGAAACCAACTCTAGATCAGTGTTGTGTGTATGAGCCATCCAAGTATAGTTTCTAGTGGTTAGCTACGTTGAGGTTAAAGATGGATTCATCTGGAAACTCTGAGACAAGAGGATTTTCAAAATAAATAGGTGCTTTTGCTAGTTGATCTACAATAACTTGACCCTTGATTGCTTTCCGCTCGACATACTCAATGTCATATTATGATAATATCATTACCCATTTTTCCATTCTTCCTGTGAGCATTGCCTTTGATAATAGATACTTGAGGGGTTCAATTTTGGCGATGAGCTTTATCTTGTGTGCCAACATGTAATGTCTGAATTTTTGGGATGCAAACACTACTGCGAGGCAAGCTTTCTCGATGAATGAATAGTTTAGATCATGCCCAACCATTGTTCTACTGATATAGTGGATAGCTCTCTCAGTTCCGTTTTCATCATGCTGGACTAAGAGAGCTCCAAGGGCTGCTGATGTTACTAACACATATAAGATCAATGGCTTTCTTGGGATGGGTGGCATTAAGACTAGTGGTGTCAGTAGATATTTCTTGATTTTGTTAAATTCCTCTTCACATTTTGTATCCCATTTGTACACTACTCCCTTGTGGAGTAGGTGATAATATGGGTTATGCTTGTCTGCCAGTTGTGCTATGAATCTTTTTATGGATTGGAGTCTACCTTGGAGGCCTCTTAATTGTTTTAATGTTTTTGGTGCCTCCATTTCAAGGATTGCTTTTACTTTTGTTGGATCCACCTTGATACCCCTCATTGATACTATATATCCTAGGAGCTTTCCTGATTGTATGCCGAAGACACACTTCTTTGGGTTTAGTCTGACCTTGTACTCCTCCAGTCTGTCAAAGATGGCACCTAGGGTTGCTATGTGATCTTTTCTCTTTCTAGACTTAGCTAGGATATCGTCAACATAGTCTTCAATCGTTTTATAGATCATGTTGTGGAATATCAATGTCATGGCCCTTTGATATGTTGCTCTTGCATTCTTTAGGCCGAATGGCATCATGTTCCAACAGTAGGTCCCCCATGGACAAGTGAAAGCTATCTTATGTTGATCCTCTTTTGCTATCATGATTTGATTGTATCCTGAAAATCCATCCATTAGTGATAGCATCTCATGTCCTGTTGTCATGTCTACTATCATGTCGATGTTGGGAAGTGGAAAATCATTCTTTGGACATGCTTTGTTCAAATCTCTAAATTCTATGTAGATTCTAATGGCTTCATCAGGATTTTAAATAGGTACCAAGTTTGATACCCATTCTGGATAATCGATTGGTTGGATGAATCCTGAATCTAACAACTTTTTTAGCTCAATTTTGACCAGTAATGCAATTTGAGGATGCATTTTTTAGAGTTTTTGTTTGACCAGCTTTGCTTCTAGATACACTGCTAAGTGATGAACCACAGTCTCTGGATCAAGCCCTGGCATGTCAGCATAACTCCATGGAAGTTTATTTTCCTTTCTCTTAGGAATACTGCTAGGAGTTCTTGCTCTTCTGATAATAGTGATTCCGCATAGAATGTGATATGCAGGGTCTCCTTTGTTCCTAGGTTGATAGGGTTGCATTTTTCGGCCAAGAATGTTGACTTTTCCTGATAAATAGCTCTTAAAGGGAGATTGAATCCTTCATCCTCGGGTACCTCAAAGAGGCTTTCACCATTGGATACGTCCTTTCTTTTTACTTTTTTCTTGTCAGAGAGTGCCACAGTGTGGTTTTCACTCAAGGACTTTGATATGATTCTTAGTTTCTCACTTTTGCGATTGAAGGATTCAATCATTTCCTCGTAATAGGAATGTGTGTCCAACTCTATTATAAACCCTGCTTTATGATCCCCATCTGGAATGTTATCCTGCAATCCCATGAATTATGAGAGCACCTAATCATTTTCAAACGTATCAAGAATTGGTGGTTCTTGTTGGTCATAGTCGATCAGTTGAGGATATACTAAACGGATCTCATGAATTTGATGGTATGTTTCAAAGGATAGGGTACTAATCATGAAAAGAGTGGTATCCTCGAATATCCTAGGTATATTGGTCATGGTATCCTCATCATCGCTACTACTACAAACATCAGTTATATCAAAGGTATAGTTATCTAGAACACGGCATGTGGATACTAGTAATCATAGTTCTGCTGCAGTTGGCTGACGAGGTTTATTAACCGCTCTAACCAGAGGACTTCAGCCACGTATGGTTATACTCAGAGGGGTACATCCAAGGCCAAGATTTGTTATTGGTCGCATCTCTGGCATGATAGGTATTATGAGCCCTTTTTTTTTTGTCCCAGTCTTTGATTTCTATCGTAGCCCATTGCGAACATCATTTGTAGGCCCTTGCTTCTCTCATCCATTGGTAATTCAGGTGTCAGTCTTTCATCTTGATATAGCATATGTGATAGATCTGCCTCAATAACCTCTTGGCCAAGGTCTCCCCAACTTGTGAATTCGGGATAGTCTTCAGGAGACATTTGTGATGTGGAAGCTTGGTTCTTTTGTGGATATCCGCGTGACGTAGAAGATTGTGGTAACTCTCCTATCACAAAAGAATTGTTAGGGAGAGTGTAGCTTCCACAACCATCCTCCTAGATGATAAGCTGATATCAGAAATGGTGGGAATGGTGGGAGTGGCAGGTGTCTTTATCGCAGAACTGGACGCGAGAGTGGCAGGGTCGATGTATGGTGTGGATGGGCCCTCATCATTTTTGGGTACTTGGGGGATTTTGTAATATTTTGCTTCAAGATTTTTGCAATATGAGAAAGGTTCAAGATCTCCATGGATGGTAACTTCTTGTCCATTATGTGTAAATTTCACACATTGGTGGAAATTTGATGCTACTACTTTCATCACATGGATCCATGGGCATCCTAAGAGGATATTATATGGCAAGTCAAGGTCCAAGACCTGGCAAGTGGTTTCCATGATGGTAGGCCCTACTTGAATAGGGAGTTTGATTGTGCCCTGAGACACTCTTTCTTGGTCATCATATGCTCTTATCGTGATGCCCTTTCCTTTGTCAATGGAATCTTCTGCTATTTTTAATTGCTTGATGAGGTTGAGAGAATAGATATTCAAACCCGCACCTCCATCTACCAAAACCCTTTTGATTTTGCTCTTATGTACTATGGATTCCAAGTGAAGTGCACGGTTGTGAGATGGTTGGGCAGGGAAATCTTGGTCAGAGAATGTAAGAAGATTAGGCATAATGATGTTTCCGACCATAGCTTGGAATTGCTCCACATCGAGATCTACAGGGACAATGGATGAGGCCAATGCTTCTTCAAGGATATTCCGATGGGTAGATGAGATTTTTAGCAACTCCATGATGGATATTTGTGTTGGTGTTCTCTTAAGTTGATCTATAACATTGTAGCCATGCGGAACAGATCTAGATGAAGGGACTCTATTTGATTGGGATGATCCTGTGATGGTGACTTTGTCACCTCTTGTGGTGACTCCACAATCTTCGGCGTGGGCGCCCTTGATGGTGATGACCATGCAGTCTTCATTTAGGGAGGCAACAACTGATTCATACACATGATTTACATTTCCCTTCCCTTTGTCATTTTTATTCCCTCTGTTACCATGATTCAGCATCGAATTCATATATATCTTAACATCGTGATTTCTCGTAGGTTGTTCCACGTTTATGATTTTCTTATCGATGAGATCTTGGATGATGTTTTTGAGTCTCATGCAACTGTTTGTGGTGTGGCCTTTATTTTTATGGAATTCACAGAGTTGATTCTCGTTATACCAAGGAGGTTTGACATCTGGTTCTTGGTAATTCTCAAATGTAGGAGGCTTGATGAGTTTTTCGTTGATCAATTTTTTCATTATGTCCTCAAGTGGTTCCCCCAAAGTGGTGTATTTTCATTTGGGATAAATTTTGTGTTGAGGTGGTTCCCTTTGGTCATTGAGATTATTGATGGTTGGATTGTTGTTTGGTTGGTATGTTGTGTGATGAGTGTTTTGGTGTTGTGTTTGGATTTGTGGTGCAGGTGTATGTTGGCGTGGGGCACTAATGACCACCTTGGCATCAACGACACCATCATTAGTAATGTTTTTGTTCATTGCCCACGTGCGAGGTTTATCATTGTAATTGGATGGTGGGTGTTTGTTTTTTTGTTCGTGGTATGATGTTGATTCCGCGGGTTGAGTCACAAGGGCTCTTTCGATGCTAAGTGCCTTGGGGATCAACTAATCGTATGTGGTGATGCCCTGAACCTTGAGATGAAATGCCAAGCGGCCTTCAAGGTTGGTGATGATGGTGCAAACCTGTTGTTCTTTTAGCATGTTCCACTTACTCCAATTAGCCTTGGATCACCATCGTTGAAGGAATGAAGTGAAAGATTCACCCTTTCCTTGTTTTAGAGCTAAGAGTTCTTCGAGACTAACATCCATTTCAATCTTGCATGCATAATTTTTAATGAATGCATCCCTAATTTCTTGGAATGTTCTAATGCCTAAAGGTAAGCGAGAGAACTATTCTATAGCGTGGCTTTCCAATCTCCTAGGAAATAGCCGCATCAGATAAGTGTCATCATATGTGACCTCCATGCAATGAACCTGGAATTCCCTGATGTGATCTTAAGGGTTTCCCATCCCTCGATATTTGTCAAATTTGGGGATCTCAAATCCCTTGGGGAATGGTTTCATTACTAGGCTCCTATCGAATGGATAAGGACACAAATTGCTTGGTGTTTTCATTGTTCATCCTAATTGGAGATCAAGCACTTATTGCGAGAGCAACTTGATTTGTGTCATGACATCAGTTTGCGGATCAGGGGGTGGGATGAAAGTGTTTTGGGGTGTTTCGATCATGGGTTGGATGGGTGGGTTGGTCAGTGTGTTGTTCAATGGTATCTGTATGTTCTGTCGAGCAAGGTAGACTTCCACCTGCTTTTGTATAAACAACACTTGTTGTTGGTCTTGTTGTTGTTGTGCTAAGATTTGTGCTTGTTGTTGCACTTGTTGTTGTTCCAACAATGCTTGTTGTTGTGCTTGTTGTTGTTCCAACAATGCTTGTTTTTGAGCTGCCAATTATGTTGCTTCTTGTTGCTCTTGATATTGCTTGATTTCTTGTTGGTATGCTTGCAATTGTGTTGCGTGTCTTTGTGCAAGAAGTTGTGCTTGATATTGGGCTTGTTGTGCCTAATATTGAGCTTGCGCTTATGCAGCTTGTGCTTGCATTGTTTGTTGTTGTAATAGGATTTGTGCTTGAGTGGTATTTTGTGCTTGCAATGCTTGTAATGCTTGAGCAACTTGGGCGGCTTCTTGTTGTTGTTGTTGTAATAGCGCTTGGGCTTGTTGCATTTGTAATGCGGCTTGTCCTATTTGGGTGGCTTGTGCGGCCTGAGCAGTTTGCTGAGTAGCTAGTTGTTTGTCTTTTTGTTTTTGAACTTGTTGGTATCCTCATTGGAAAGCAGCTTGCAATGTTGCGTCGTATTGGCTTGATGTTGTGGAAGTTGGTGGTGGTGGGGGTGGTGGTGGATTTGGAATGGTGTTTGTGAAGGTGGTGTTGGTATTTTGTGTGATGGATGGTGTTGTTGATATGGTTGGTCCTTGAGAGACCATGCTTTGTGATGTTAAGGGGGTGTTTGATGATGTTGCAATTGCTTGTGTGTTTGTCGTCTGTTGTTGCAATATCAACAATAAATTTTGAGTGTTTGGCATAATGCTTTGATTGATATTTGGGATAGTGGTTTAATTGATATTTGGTAGAGGGGGAAGCCCTAAACCAAGGAGTGATGTGGATGATTATGGAAATGGTGGAAGTGGTGGAAATGTAAGGGGTGTGAGTTGTTCTGTTGTGGTATCGAAGATGCCCCTTGGTCCGAACATGTCTCCCTCTTCTTGCGAGTTTGTGAGAAGAGGTGTTTGAGGTGTTGCGTGAAAAAATGATGATGATGGATCATGATGGAAGGTGAGAGGAACATTCTTATGTAATGGGTTTTCGGATATGTTTTGTTCCAAGGTGGTGTTTGCGTCCAAGTTTTGATTATTAACAACGGGGTGTGCTTGAAGAGCATTGAGAAATGCATTTCCCTTGTTAATGTTGGGTTGGGTTGGAGCAAAATATTTCATGATTTTCGGGATGTTTTGCGTGATATTTTGAGATGGGGGTGTAGATGAAATGGGGATGGTGGATGAAATTGGAGGAAATGATGTCTCCACTATGGTACTCACGTCAAAATTCGAAGGTAGTTTGGCCCCTTGTTTTGCTAGTTCAAGCATATATAATGAAGGGTTAAGCCTCATCATGATGTTGATGATTCTATGGTTTTTCGGATTTTGGAGCATTTTTCGTTATTTCTCTGTGAGACATTCCAAGGGTAAGATCTTCTCCTTGGTTTTCCTCTTACGGATTTTGGGATGATGAGATGGTCAATGGATTTCTTGACTCAGTGGGATTTATCTCAACGTTTGTTTAGCTAAGATCACTTGAAGCGGTTGTTTCTTTGTTGGCTTCCATGCTCTTCTTGTATTGAGATCTGGTTTGAACCATAAAACGAGGATCAATTTTCAAAATGAGAGATGAATCTCTTGATTCTTTGGATTGATCTTTATTTTATGTCAAAGTGGAATTTTTAGGATGTCTTGAGGATCAAAAGATGATATGATGATGAAGCAAGGGATGGATGATGTGGATGTTATGATTTTTTGGTAGATCTTGAAGGAGATACTAGGCTTTTAGGACTTACAGATTTTGATTTTTGATTTGATTTTGGGATTTGTCCTTGATTGATTTTGATTTTGATTGTTTTGATTTTGAACAAAAAGACCCTAAGATGTTGGATTATTATCTAAGGGATAGCTTTCTTCAAAGGATGATGATTTGAATATGTGCGAGAAGAAGGATGCATCTACCCACACCTATTCAAACAAGGTGATAATTTAGCTAAGCATACGAAGAAGGATGCATCTACGTATACCAAGATAAACAAGATGATTTTGATGACTTTGACTAAGCATATGCAAAAGGATGCATCTACACATACCTAGCCAAAGGTGATTTTGATAATGTTTTCAAGGATTTGATCTCAAGGATTTGATAATGTTTTATTTTTTCCAAAAAGCCTAGCATAAGGATATTTTTTCAAGATTTTCCAAAAGGTGATGGTGAGATGATGTTTGTTTTGATGTTTTGAAGGATGGATGAAAGGATTTTGATTTACTTTTTATCCTAAGATGAACTTAAAAAGGACACTTTGTTTGCCTAGACCTAGGTATTGAAGAACATGTGAATGCTTCCTATAGACCTTTGTGACCAAAGAATGATTTGTTTTGAACACGTGTTTTCGGATTTTGAACCAATGATATTTGCTTTGGATTTTGGATATTTTTTGAGAAATCATGAGTCTTCAACACATATGAAGGTTCATTTTTCTTAGCTTTGATTAATGGATTTATTTTACCACAAACACTTTTCTTGATTAACTTTTCAAACTAAGATGTCCAATGTCTCAATTTCTTCAACCCCACAAGATATGTTATGTGGAAATTTGATGAACTCAAGGCAAGGGTTTTCCCTATAGTTTACTTAAGGAGACAAATCGAGATATAATCCAATGTTTAGAAACCTCTAAGGATGTGAGTCCCAAGGGAAAGCAATAACATATGGATTGAGTAAATTGTATTTATCTTCAAAAGGTTTTGAAATTTGGATGATGTTAAGTGTTTGTTTCCATAGTGTTTTTGATCAAGCAATGCATTTTGTAACCCAAGAATAAGTACAATCCTATGGATGTGTAAGACAATATTTGTTGGATTCCCACTTGGACAAGTCCAGCTATGCCTATCTTTAGCGAATGGTTAGATGCTTGAACCCACTGGCTCCCCTCCATGGCACTCACTTATACGGGGCATCCAAGCATCAACACCCATGAAACTCCCATGGCATGTTTTCCATTTCTACTAGAAGACCGTAAAAGTGTGGGGTGGCTTCAAAACGACTGTTCTTGCACCAACAAATAGATTAAAGGATTTTGGCAAATTCTAGCACATGGGTTTTAATAAGGACTTTCCGTTCATGGAGATTGATCCATACAGAAAGAGTCCCCTTTCAGATCCATCTTGTCGGAATCAACCGCGTGATATTGGAATTTACTCCAATACCCACATTTATATACCGGTTGGAAATACTCTTGGCTTTAGAGTGTTACCGGTTGAGTCATTCCCTTGGGTGAGTACTTTTTCCCCAAGGTAGGCCCTCTAGGATAAACAAAAAGTGAATGAAGAACAATATTCGTAACTCGATCAATCCTTGTTGGCAACAAGAAGAGAGAATATACGCAACAATTCCCCCACTCACACTCACACAAGATGTTCAATTTTAAACCCAAATCAAAGTGTGGAGGTGATTGCTTTGTCTCACCCTAAAGTCATGAAAAAGGCCTTTTGATTCTCAAGATCACTATAAAGCGCAAGAGAAGTGCATACGTCCTTTTTCAATGGATTTAGTTGAAGTAAGCTTTCACAAAAAAGAAAGTCACACTTGTTCTTTTTAAATCTCCAAAGAAAAATGTGAGTTCATTTTAAGCACCAAATGACAAATGAGAGACACTTTGTTCAATTGTTAATCCAATAAACAAAATCTAGTAAGTTGTGATCCTAAAGTTCGTTTTAGCCTTTGCAAGGAATGGAAAAATTATTTTTAAACCCAAATGAAAATTAGTGTCCTAAGAAAGAGGAGATAACAAATTCTTAAAGAAGTGTTAAACAAACACTAAAGTGTTTAAAAACACTTTGATTTCGTAAGACATTGTCCTCATGTTCCTCCTTCCTTTGTTTTTGATTTCCAAGCTACAAAGGAGAAAAACAGTCAAATTCTAGAAAAACACAGAAATTAAAAAGCAAAAAATAGAGGATAAATTAATCATCAATCAAAATCACGTGCTAAAATTAAAGTTTCCCTTTTTACTGTCTTCCAGTGTCACAACTCGTAATTGTGTCGCAGTTTGATTTCCCAGCGGTGCCCACAAAGCGTCGCTTACCAGTTACCATCGCTCTGTGTCAGGACAGAGAGTTCATCTGTGTTGATCCTTTCATCCTGCATCATAGTTTCCTTCTAGCGTCGATGTTTTTTAAAATTTTGAAAATTCCTACAAGTCGACGAGTCCAGCAGTGGAGTTACAAATTCAAATATTTTGGCAGGACGAGTTCAACGTCGTAGTTTTGATTTTAAGCAGTGCCATATAGTGACGTTGAAGAGTCAGCGGTGCCAAAACAGCGACGCTGAGCTCCCAACGTTGGAATTTTCTATGTGAAGAAAAATGCAAAAAATTTGGGAAAAGATAAGAAAGAATGATATCCAGCCCTCCTTCTAGCGCCAAATGTGTGAACCCTTTTCCTAGTACCTACAAAACAACATGAGTAAACAAGTTAAACAAAGAATTGCAAGCTAAAACAAGGATTCCCCATGAAATCCATTTACAACATTCAAACTAGGAAGAAAATGTTAAAGAACACAATAAAAATGATAAAACAAAGATTAAATCCTAATTAGATGTGCAAACTCATGATCCCATGGGGAATTGGTGTCAATTTGATGTGAAATTTGCCCTTTCCCAATTCCTAAGATGCAAGATTGAGATGTTGATGATGATTGATCCACTTTTTTTTATGAGGATGAAAGTTCCAAGACAAAATCTGCAAAAAACCTAGCTAAGAACTCAAGATTTATGGATGAAATGGCTAAATATTTTAGCATAATAACTTTGCATATTTTGTGGATGATGAAATGAGGATATGAGCATTTTATTTATAGAATTCCAAAATGGATGAATGTCCAAATTTGAGTAATGCGGGACTAACATTCATCCAATGGCATGATGCCACTTGTCAAGCTATGAATGGATGGAGGATGTGCAAGATTTGGGGTTTGTGCCAATAAGTGCATAATTTTGAATTTCAAATTTGTTGAAATGACATGCAAGAGGGAAGGGAAAATACAATAAATGCCACTTGGCTCAAGGAAAAGGACATGTAAGATGAATTTATTGCCTTGTTGGATGTACATGTTGACTTGGAATTTTTTAATTCAAATTGAGAGAATATTCCAAAAGATGCCTTGTGAGGAAAATAGGGATTTAATAAATGAATTAAATCTAATTTCACAATGTGTGCAACTTGCATTATCTAGAGGATGGGACATGAGATGAGATTAAATTAATCAATGATTAATTAATTTAATGAGAGAGGTTAGGTGATGTGACCTATTTGATTCAAATTTATGGATTTATTTAAATCAAATAAGAGAGGAATATGACAAGAGATTAATTAAATAAGTATTTTGATTTATTTAATTAAAAGAGATGGTGTTAGATTAAATCAAATAAGGTTTTAATTTATTTAATTTAATGGATAGACTTTAGATATTTAATCAAATAAATTGATTATTTAATTAAATAGGGATAATTAGATCAGATGGATTGATTTAATTAACAAAAGAGATTGACTTAATTAGATAAAATGATTTATTTAATTAAGAGAGGAATATTGATGAATTTAATCAGATAAGGAGGTTTGATTAAATGGTTAGACCGAGAGATGATTCAAGAAGAAACGATGTTAGTAAGTCAGGATCAGATGCATAATGTCAATCGGTACATTTTACGTGTCTATAGTATGAATCTTTGGTAATTCAATAATGAAGAATTGGTAATTTCAAACTAAACTCCACTCACAGAATAATTCGTCTCTTAGAAAAATAGAATGATTGCTCTACAAAAATAAGTAAAGAATGAGGAATTGGGCAACTATTTATAGAGTCTCAGCCCCCATCGAATTCCACTTCCAAAGGCATGTTATTTTCCAGCACTGGTATTTGAATACTTCAACTCAATAAGTGGCGTGATTTTAATCCCATAATTAGGTTCAATGAGGTGAGTCTACCTCCATTGATTGACAGTAGAATGGAGATTTTTTTCATTTGCACATGATGAAATATACAAAATCGACTCCTACAGGTTTCATTCCAGACATGTCGCCAATTTCATAATCTGGCAGGTAGAAAATGCATAGTGAAAAAGTCTATTGATATTTACTATCCAGATAGCCTATTAATTTGGCTTAATTGACAGGCTATAGGCTACATTGTAATTTCCAGAGACTTGGTCATCTCTCCAAAGTTCTGCGCATATGAACTGGGCGCGCGTGTTTTCCTCAACCGTCAATTTCATTTTATTTCCAAAGTTCAAAACATAGTATGTGAAATATTTCAATTTCCACCACCTTGGAGAATGACATTTGTATTTCCCATTGCCAAAGACAATATTTTGATTCATTCAATTTCTATGTTTGATGATTAATAATCGGCTAGGTATATTTGAACTCGATTTCCATAGTAGATCTTTAATATTAATTCAATGTAGAAAACGATTTGATTTCCATCAATGAGATTCAAATATTAAATATTTATATATATATATATAATATAATATAATATAATATATATATATTTAATTACCTCATGTAATATATATATATATATATATAATTTTACTGTAATATATATATATATATATATATATTTACACACACATATATATAATTCAGTAAATATATCATAAGCTAGTCAACATATCCGATATGTTTATATAGGTGATCCCACAATACTGGTTTACAATTTTTGGCCAAACTGGACACTAAACTATTTTTTTCTAACTAAATCTTCACTTTCGGGCACCTATAGCGGCTAAACCATGAGGAATTTGAAGATGATGCAAACTAGTGATTTGTGAAATTTTGTCTATAGATTTTAAATATATTTTTTTCAATTTTTTTGGAACCAGATTGCACTTCTTTTTCCATTTCCTTCGAAAACTAGTTTTTTTCAGTAAACACCATTTTTACGGAGTGACGCTCATTGTATAACACAACTTTTTTTCCATGAAGGATAAAATTCTCATTTTTTCGAATTTAGATTTGTAACTACTATATATAGTGCTTCCAATTGGTTTCATAGTGTTTCATTGAATATTTTTTCCTTAATCAAGTTTTGAAGTCAAACCAATTACAATTTAGACATAGGTGAACCGTATAACACAACTTTTTTTGTATGTATTGAAATTAAAAAAAAATTGTTGGATCAAGGACTTAAATATCTTGTGCACTCATATTTTTCAAAAAAAAAAATTGATAATTTTCTATTTTTCCACATGTGCATAACAAAGAGCTTGATTTTCGATGAAAAACCTACATTCATAAGAAATAAAAATAAATATAATAATTAAATTAAATTTATTTAAAATTATACTTTTTAGGAAACTTATAATAAGGACTACATACTTACAAAAAATAAATTTTAAATGAATTTATTTGATCCCCCAAAAGGTAAATCAAAAGTGGCTTTTTATTAGCATTTTGATAGGTGTAAAGGAGACTCCATTATAGGTATGGTTTAAAACTAGCAGGGTTCTATCCAAGGGGGTTTGATCTAAAGTAGTTTGATCAAACCCTCTTCAATTGGAATACTTTAAATGGAACTTTTTAAGCCTTAAATCATTATATTTTCTAAAAATATGTAATTTCAGCAAAAATTATCTAGAATCTCCTAGAAATAATATATAATATTATTTATATCCACATATAATAGGTTGTGTGCATATATACATGTATATACCTATATATACCTCAATGTAGATGTATGTGTAGGTATACCATATCGATCATCCATATAAGCATATCTATCTGCCAATCATACGCCTGTATCGATATATATACATATGGATATGTGTATATACCATATATATGTATATATGTCCACTCCCTATTCACTTACATTCATTCACATTACCATCATAATGATCATAATACAACAAAACAGATATAGAGATAAACATCACTCATAAAAGCGTAAAGAAGTAGACAAGACTCCTAATGCCAATATATGAGCTACGGATGACTTATCTAGGACCAACATAATTGGCTCAGTTCACTCAAACTATAGTGATGTGTGTGTATGCTCAGATAGTTTACTTTACTAGTTAACCAACCAAACTCCTCTCCCGAGTGATACTTCCCCTCCGCCTAGAGGAATGGTTCACATACCTGCATCCACTAACATAAACTCATGGCAGTCACATGTTCATAACATTAGCAATATACATAAACATCTCAAGTTCTAGAATAGCATGATTCATTAACCTCCTTATGCAATGTTTCACCATGAATAACATCAACTGAGATAACATCAAATGAAACATCAAGTGAGATAACATTCATATTGAAAACAAGGTTCAAGCATCATTAATTCATCTCCAGAATTCATATTGCATTCACTTTTTCTCTATCTCTAAGTAATAATAAATAGTAACCTCACAATTTGGGATGTAACATACTTCCCCCCTTGTGAATCATCATCCCCAATGATCTTACAGCTTTTTAGCATACAATTAAAATCAAGTAAATTTTTACGTACAATTCTCAAAATACGTAAGATTTATAAATATTCATCCTATGTAGCAATTTTGTTCTTCATGTACTTTGCTTCGAGTGTCCTCACTATCATATAGGGAGATCTTGTATGCTTTACACATACTTACTCTCAAGATTTTTATTACATATACACATCCAATATATAATAATAACTATACATAACACCAAACACACAGTGATCAAAAATCATTGGCCCATGAGTTTATCCTTTGAATAATCCAAATAGAAGAGGAATTTCGATGCATTGTACACTACATCGTGGGTCCAATCCTTCTCTTTTGGTATTTACACTTTTACAAAACTCATAAACTGAGTTTTTCTATCACTTACACATCCATTACCCTTACCATAAAATACTTGTTGTTGATTACTTTTCCATTTCGAGCACAACATTGCTCTTGGACACCTGTCAAATCCTGATACTACTTCATACTTAAGCTTTGTATCAACAAAGTTTTATTGATCACCTCGATCTGTTACTCCTTTTTTACATTTATGAAGTCTATGGTTCACTCAATTTCTAATCCTATTTCAGCTTAATTGAGTTTCCAACCTTCTTTTCCAAATAATGGTCCAAACTCCAATGTTAGAAGTTTATAAATCCTTTAAAAGATTCAGTCTACCATTTTCACTTATTTGACTATATATAATAATATATTGCACATTCGATCAATTGAATGTTTCGTAGTATGATCATGGTTTACATAACCCTATCATTATTTGCTGGTGCAGGAGCACCTTGCTCACAAATGCTTTCAAAAGGCTAAATTTTAAAAATTGAATCTTTGAATGTAAAATGTATGTAAAAGCATTGTAAAAGGTCTTGGATGGTTATATTTTAATATATTTAAAGTCACTAAGGGGTTAGTTGAGTCATTTTGTTGCAAAAGTTGCAAAACATGTAAAATTGCAAAAGTGCAAAATGTGAACAAAAGCAAGAATATGAAGGGTCAATTGGTTGTAAAGGTAGTTAATTAGTTGGAAATGAATGGGAAGTCATTATTTATGTTTTAAGCATATATTTAAGCCTTGGAGAGGTGAACCAAAGGAAGGCAATGTAAATTGGAATCAATTTTGTCAATTTCAATACACTGTTTTGAAGTTTTAACAGTTTTCTTCCTGTTTCCAGGCCTTGTACGGCCAAGTACAGTCTGGAAACTTTGTGAAAGTAGTTTTATGGTGTATTTTATTGAATAATATTTCCATTGGTTCAAGTCTCACTCATTTTTATTGAGTAATAAGAAAGTTATGATGATTTTTGTGTAGGCAGGCTGTTCAGAAAACGTTTTTCAAAAATTACAGTCAGAAAACATGTTGGTACGGACAAGTACGGAATGGTACAGACTTAAAACTTAGATATTTGGAAATATATTGATGTGGTGGACAAACTTTATTTTTACTAGTAATTTTTATAATGCCATTTAATGGGTCAAACAAGTCATTTCCTAAAAACTGTTCTGAACATAGGGTTTTTGGGGTTGCATACAAAAAAATGTGATTTCTTCTAATTTGTATGGTGGAAACTTCTAAAAATTTGTGGAAAGATTCATTTTTAGGTTTTCTTACTATATCCAAGGTTTTGAAAATTTTTAATAAGGTTTGTTATGTTTTTGGTGATGCCCTAGGCTGCCCTAGTTGTTAAAATTGCATGTTTTGGGTGAATTTGAGAGGTTCAAGGATGGAAAAGTGTGAAATCTTTTGGAGAAGCAATATTTTATGATTGTTTGAGTTTGTGCAGACATATTACAATATTATTGAAGGTGTGACAAGTTGGTATGAGGTTTAGAAAACATACTTTCTATAAACCCTCATTGAATGGAACTTTGTTCAAGCCTTGAGCATGGGTTTTTGTATTTGCTACTTTAATAGATGATTTTTCTTGAGAAAGATGATTGAGTTGATAGTTTTATGAGTTGATTCAATGTTTCCTCTAATTATTTGTGGTTTTGGAGTTGATTTGAGGGTACATGCTTTGTTATATTGGCCTCTTTGGAGCCTTATTTCTCAAGAATGAGTAGTTGAAATTTCCTCAAAGAAAAAGTATTCTATTTCATGAACTAGGTTGGATGTTGTGAATCTTTGCTCTGCATCATTTGCTAAACTGAAATAACCTCTCAGGTTTACTAAACAAATACTTGCCCACAATATATTATTTTGGACCAAAAATCCTATAAGTCAAGTTTCCAAAAAGCATTGGTTACCTTGATGAGTTTTCCCACTAGAACATTATGTCATTTCTACTAACATAGACAGATTGATATGTCTTGTGTTCTACCATTCTCCCTCTAGGATCTCAAGAGAGTATATATGTCATACCGATGATGACATCCGATCTTCATTTCCTAGTATACTAGGCATTACCTTGCCACATTCTATGTAGCCTCTTACTCTATCTTTTCCTAGGTTATAGTGGTTTCTCATCTCAACAATTCCCATTGTCATTCTGATGTCCTAACTTTTACATTTGTTTCCCTTGTTTCATTCCCAAATATTTCAAAAATATTGGGTACATAGGTTCTTTTATATCCAATAATAGTCTATTCTTTGACTAAATGAAGACCTATTTTACAATCTCACACCATTTTTAGTTCCCATGTAATAATGGCTATAAGTTTCATGGAGAAAAATTTCGTTTATCTTAGGATATCCATACCGTGGATCTCTTTTGTCCTTGCATTATTTTCAAATATGTAATCCATCTTTTAACTCAATCAAATTTTCCTAATAAATTTGGTATTAATTTCGAGTATTAATCCTTGTTCAATCATATTGGTCCCTAGATGATAGCAAATTTAATTATATATCTAGTTACCAAGCATGAACATTTCTTGTTGGTTCCTTTGATTCTCTTAATCATACAGGAGAATCCCAACTTTGGTACATGCTTTTTGAGCACAAGTAACAACCCCGATGTTCTACTCAGTAAAAATTCCCAATTTATTTCATAATAAATGAAAATGCTATGTTGCTCTGACATATCAATAGATGCCTCTCTTTGAGAGTATATCCTCTTTTGATATAAGAGTTAATCAAGTTAGAGTCTTTGTCAATATTATGACTTCCTTTCTAGAGTGTAAAGTAGCTTCTTTAACTCATTAAGTATCTCGCCTATGTTTCCACTCATAGAATTTCATAGTTCAAGCAATATGCACATTCGCAAGGGAGAACCCCCAATCTCAATGTTCCCTTCCAATTCTTAGGATAGAGTTCTCAATTGTTGATGAGTCTTATGTTATAGGTTCCTCTACCCCTATATATCTCAATCAAAACCAAATGTACAATTCAACCAAGTAAGTTATTCCCAACTTCAAGGTGTTAAAGAGTAGTCAATTACATAACCCAACTCAATAGGTTAAATATTATCCTAAGATCTCTCTCTTCATTCGAATGAACTTCTTATCCCATTTAGGTTATTACACACTTAGGGTTTCATTCGAGAGTAATGTAGTGATCAAATAATTATTCTCATAAAGAATTTTTTTTGAGGTGGTTAACATGTGTCACATCCTACCTTGTCTTTCATTCCATCTCTATGGCTTATGGCTAAACCTTTTTCCATCCTTAGGTCTCTTAGCACAATAAGCTACCATGTCAAGTCGCTTTACGACATGGATATATTTCTTAATAAGTAGTATCATTACTTATGTATACAAATAACATCATTATCTAATTTCTCCATATAAAGTATATAGGAGTATAGAGACACTTTCTTCCATTCACGAGTAATCTAGATACTCCCTTGTCAATCACATAGGCAATGATTTTTCTTATCATGATTTATCTGCCTATCCTTTTCTAAGACAGCAATGACAATATCATTTGATTTCTCCAATATGAGGTATGGGATGATAATAGGTCATAATCCTTGACCTTTCCATTTATCTTTTACCAAAATCCCAATACCTTTTCCTTGAGGTCATAAAATGTATGACTTAATTGTCATCATGACTTGCGAAGAAGCCATTAATCTTTCAAAATTGAGAACATACCTTCATTTTTCGTTGGAATGGGGTACGTATCTCAAATCCATCCACTCTTTTCCTTCCCCCCTTAGATTTCCCACAACTTTTGATCTACTTCCAAGTTGAATTCTTAGTAAACACTTGCTTCTTTGAAAGAATTTGTCATTCTTTGTTGTTGACTTTTCATTGCCTTCTCTTGCCTTAATGAAATTCTTTGAATATACTTTTCCCAAAGTTAAATTCTTCATTTCTTTCTATCTCATAGATTTCAATAACTTGGATCATTCACTAGGAAATATAATGAATAATCAGAAACTCATAAGCTTAAGAGACATACTATCAACCAATTCTCTTCTGATATCCTTTTTGGTAGAGGAATATCCTTGCTCACAATCCTCTTTGTTGATGTATTTTCCCTCTTAGAACGTTGTTTTCCCTTACAACTTCTATTGTTCTGACACATAGTACTTATTGTATTCCATTTCCTTTTGGAACCTCTAAACAAATGTTGGTGTTTGTTGACATGTTGTTGAGTTCAGCTTATACTCCAACCAATCTATGTTCTTTAAAAAAATTT